>VRMD01000370.1:0-28354 GCA_009872375.1 Sminthurides bifidus
CAGTAAATTGTGCGAAATTTAATTTCCGAACTCGTCCAAGAAACAGGCGAAAAATCCTCATTACTAACCCTGGAGATAAAATAATAATGAAATTATGCAGGAGCCACGCGTTTAAGCATTCATACATGACTCAGTTGTTGTTTGCTCTCTGTTTAGTACAGGGATATTTTCATCAGCCAACTATGTTCCTCAATATCACGTGAAGGGCAACTTGCAAACCTTATAACACTTTGCGGAAATAGGATACTGTCGTCAAGTTGCTTTTGATGACTTCTTTATGCATGAGCTTAACCAGCAAAAATGTCGCAGCAGAAGCATTCATTGATTTAGTCACTCGCGAGAATCTGTAGCTGGACACAGGCATAAGGGTCGCGAATTTTTGCAAGTGGGCTCCGGACACCCATTCTCAATGAAAGTAACAATGTTTGGATTGGATCGAGTCAAGTGCCGTGGGCTGAAAGGAATTTCAAAGGAAAAACGTTCTTGCTTACTGACAGAAATGGCTTGCACGAGTCTTTCTTTCAAAATCCGCTGCCCAATTTCCTTTTACACTTTTCTGGCAGAGCCGTAACTTCTTGAGAACTCTCAGTCAGAGGTGTTCAGCGTGGAATGCGCTTGTGAAAAATGCTTGTGGGCAGGAGTAGTAGTTATTGTCCCTGACTCAAGTTTCCAATGAATGAGCCGTTTTTCTTATTAGGAAGGAAGGAGAGCGCGAAACTCTGCTTGCAAAATCAGTTACGCAGCCATTAAATAATTTAAAGACGCACATAGTTTTTGGAGCGATCAAGGAGAAATGGCTGTTAGGTGCACAAGCTGTAGCTTGATGACAAAGTGGGAGCAGAATTCATGTGCCGGTGGGACTTGTGGATTGATTATACAAATTTGTGGTCGATTGATCTCATAGGATCCTGAAGGAAAACCTTGGTGTGACCAAAACGATTCTGATTACCGTCGAGAACTCGCTTCATCACGCTACAATTCTGCGACACTCGGACGACCTGGAATGAGGTCAGCAAATTATGACTCGTCAGATGGCATGAAATCCAAATCTCTCGATAGAAGAACTTACAGGAATCGAAGTCCTCCAAGAATCGTTGTCACACCAAATACGCCCGCTGTCCAAGATGAGGACAACGACAAGTGGAAAAGCACTTACGATCCAATCATCAGATCCTTCGATAGAGATCGCATCAACGGACATTCACAGCTGGGCAAAAAGGTTAGCGGACTCAGTCGTAGCTCCTACGATCTTGATGACCGTGAAAGTGATACGCACACTTTCGCCACGAGGAACAGGCTCAACAGCAACAGCAACAAATTGCGATACTTTGGTGACACTGATGCGGAAGAGATCAACTACCATCACAATGACCAGGGTTATGTGCCCAAATCAAATCGATCAAGCACCTCCAAATTCATACCCAGAACTTCCAGCTACTTATCTAAAGGAAGGGACAATTACTCTAAATACGATACCGTTCCTGGTGAGCTTTCATTCTTTTATAATCTAGCTTTAATGCCAATGAAATATTAGCTTTTGAAAGAGGGTCTCATTCCCGAAACAGCCAAGTAATTGCACTAAAAATTTGGCTAATGACGCAGGATCCAGCTTCAATAGCTCGGGTAGTGAGAACGGTAGCCGAATGAGCAAGGCTAGCAGCAACGCAGGTTCCCAAAGGTCGGTGTACCTTCACGCCCCTGCCGTGGCGGACATTCCACCCTCAGGGTTACAAAGGCGGACCATGTCACGTGATGAGCTCTCAAACCACGTAAGTATAACAATAAAACAACAAGAGATTATGAGTAAAGTTATAAGGAGTCCGAACGTAAGCTTTGATCTTCTCTGAATACAAGCCACTAATGTATTCTCATCCTCGTTTTCAGTCAGGGCATCAGAAGCAAACTAAACATTTAGCAAGATCGATGTCAGTGTTGGCACCATGGCGTCCGCGGCATTTTAAAGACAAATTTGAAGTAAATTACAGCAATGATTCCAAAGAAAACCAAAATCATGGCCGCCCACCCAAACCGCCGAGAAGGTACAAAAAGAATTCCTTTTGCGTTATTGATTTATAGAACCGCTCTGCTGCTCTGTTCGCTTCCACACGTGGTCACCAACGCCTTACAACGCTAACGCAACGCATGTGAGATGACGCTATTAAAACTACTTACTTGTTAATCTGATTAGCACTTAACCGCTCTACTACTGTAGCAACAGGCATTAATCGCATTTCACGAATTTACTCCTTTCAACTTACCTCTTTTACGTTTTGTCTCTCGTCAGAGTTGTCATCTAAAAGATTGGGAACCGTGCAGTGATTTTATCTTACTCCAAGTTCAGAAGATAGTAATCATTGATGTGGGAGAACTCTTTCTTTGTACCTTGTTGGATAGTGCATATTCAATCAATCTGCTCCTTGACAAAGGGTCCCAAAAAGCACTGTACTTACATTACACATGATACAATTACAACAATAGCTATTACCTAACTGTTAGTCCTCCCGTAATTCATAAGGATTAGAAAATAAGATCACCTTGTTTGAACTGTTTATAACTCTCGCTCAGCAGTGTCCAGTCTCTAACTGATTTCGCGGTATGTATTTATCAACTGGGAACAAACGGGCACATCAACTCATATGTATTAACTGTTAAAATGTAACTGCATTAAAATTTTCTTTCAGCTTTAAAGTGTCAAAGAAAGACTAGGAGGAGGAGGTACTACTATGCATTGAAAGAATGCTGAAAAGGATGGTTTATCTTCCGGAAAGTTTTTGTTATTACTATAATGTTCATCCTACTAATAAACTTGGATTTGCTTGTACCTGAACTTCCAACGTGTAGTAATTTCATTAATTCTTGTAATATTCACGTATTCGAATCATTAAAACGGAAGCGACGGCAACTCATTCGCGGGGCAAGTTAAAACTTACTGATTCAACTAACGAACAAGGTTGTTCAATAAACACGTCTTTAAAAAAATACTTTACATTTAAAAGCTGCAATGAAGATTATTTAAGTTTTAATCTATTCTTGGTCTTTGGTCCGCAGCCCGAACAGGAAGAGTATGTCGCCATCTTTAGGACGCGCTGAGTCGACAGACTCTTTGTTGAAGTACGGTGATGGGAAATCAACGATTGGGAAGAACTCAACCCTGAGTCGGAAGAAAGATAATGTCAGTGTCTCACGATCAAAATCAATGCCTAAAGATACGCGATTTTCAGGTTGGCTCTGGCGAAGAAGATTTGGCAAAGATGCCAAGTAAATATGGATGAATGGGTGGAGGACCTGGATGCTCCATGTAGGGAGTTAACCAAAGGCTTTTCGACAAGTGTCCATGAAATCGGCAAGTTCCATCCTTGCAACCATCGGTCACTTCTCTAAGAAAGTGAAGTTGTTCAGAAGCTGTACTAACAGTCGACAAATCGCAATAGTAGTTATGATATAGTCGCTGGAAGATTATTAGTATCTGTATCTTATATACATCTCGGCCTCAGATATTCGTAAGACCGTGTGTCGGCTACTTGATTGATTGATTTTGAGTCGCATAAGTACTTCTACCGGTTATATGAAGAAATAGAATAAGATCATGAAATATCCGTTTTTATAGAGGAGCTGGAAAACATACTACTTAAAGCTAACGTACTTGAGTGACATGTGTGACTGGGGTGGAGCGCGGAAAGAAAGTCCAAGGTGAAGTTTGCAAAGTATGAGGATTAATCATTAATAATATAAATTCTTTGCGGGGGAAGACAAGCAAGCGAGCGTCTTTTTTCACCTTTGCAATCAGCTTGTGTATTAAAGTTAAGGTGTGCATGGAATCTCTCGAAGATGACGAATGCGATTATTGTTTGCCATTTTCAACACAGCTTGCTCTCGTGATATCCTCTTCAAAGACTCCCATGAAGGCACGTTAGTCGAGGGCAATTCAAGATTTGAGCTTACTTTGGTCGTTGCAAGTGCAACAACAAGTTTATATTATACACAATGTCAGACTTACATGTGGGTGGGCTTGGCAAGGCCTTTCCTGCTTCTTATACTATCCTTCGGTATTGTTACCGATGAAAGCTAAGGCGTTATCTCTTGTTACATCTTCTATACCTGCGTACGAAGAAGCTCAGCTCTGCAAAGAGAGGCGGTTGCACCTATACAGATCTTGAGTTAGCCAATTATTCCAAACTGTAATTCATACATTTTGTAGCTTCATAGTACATAATTCCCACTAGAACAAACATTTAGACGGCAAGCTGTAAGGAGATACTAAAGAATTTTGTATCAGTCTAAGTAATCATAGGAATTGAAAACTGTATACAATTTGTGCATAAATAAGATAGAGGAAAAGCAGTGATTGCTTAAATAGACGCCTTTGCTGAGGAAACTCTGGCACAAAATTAATCAACTTGTACTTTCACAGTGACGGCATGTCGCAAGCAGTCAAAGCCATGATTGTTTGTAAAGCCAAGAGTTAAAATTCTTAAAAGAAAAGCTGATGTGGAGTATTTTTTCAAGGTTTTAATCAGCGTTTATTACCCTACATGCTCACACTTACTAGTTCGTTAGTATTATCACTTATCGTTATGATTACCTTACATGTAGTAAGTTAGGCCGACAAACATATGTGCACTTTGTTTGTCAAGACTTTAAAATTCGTTAACCTATCATAAGTATTTAACAGGTTCTTATTACTTTGTCTTCCTATAACTTTGTATCATGGGCGTAAATACAGAACCATCTGATTTACAAATTATTATGCTCAAGAAATCTCTATTTTACATAGAAACTACTGTCTTCTGCAATTCCGCAGCTTTTGGTTGTTGTTACCACTAGATTTCAGGCACCGGGTAAATGCGAGGCAGGACTTGGACCTCACAACACAATATTTACCATGTGCTTGAAGGAAAGTTGAGACCTCGCAGTGAGGAATATTTGACAAGTCTACAATATTATTACTACCTATATATCTCATAATCTTGGAATACTGCATGTTTAGGGCGCATTGAATACTATAAGTTTGATTGGCTCATACTGCTGACTTGGAAAACAGCTGGTGAGCTAGTGAAAATAGTAATGCTTGAAGAACTAAGAATCACTCAAACTATAGGTAATTCTTTGTAGTGATTATAAAAAAACCTGAATACTGATTTACAACATTGACAGCTACAGCTAGGTGCTTACTCATGACTACGTGTTAATTGGCTAGCGACGATTTCTATACATTTTGGAAGCGTCGTCATATCACAGTTTAAAATCATCATTCGATCGTTTTCTAGCACACGATATCCATCCGAAAGCTATTATGCAATTCTAAGTTTGTCGTACAAGCATACAGTTACTCCAGCGCACACAAACATCATTCCGACCATCTTCAAATTGGAATGACTGTCATCTTTTTCCCCATACATCAGCTTTCCCGACCAATACGTCACAAGGAATGTTAGGGTATTAGTTATGGGCCCTGCCAATGCTAAATCTGCAAAAAGTTCAGCAAGGTTACCAATTTTGGAACACTATACTAGAATACTCATTAAATATAACAAAGTAGATTTACCACAGTGACGAAGTGCGTAGTAGTACAACAAGGAGCCCATTTGATTTAGTGCATATGCGCTCAGGTACTAAAAATTTTAAATTTCATTCAATATTTGAATCTTGAACGTGACGGGTTCAATGTCAAGGAGTAGTTATAGGACTTACTCTCCAATTTCTAAGAAGAAACGCAACTTCTTGAATAAAATTATGGAAAAAAGAAGCCTCCTTTATTTTCTCTATTCCTTCGGACCCTTTCTTCATCATGGAGTTTGTCATGCCCCATATTAAAGCTACCAACACCAGAAGTAGAACAGTTGCATCCATGATAGCTGATGCAGATCCGTTGGAAAGAATTTAATATTGCACCCTGTGAACAATATATTGCTGTTCATTTGGAATTTGAGAAATAAACGTATTACAATTTATTTCTATTTCAAATTATTAAAACTTGAATATGGTCAATGACAAAATGAAACTCACCTCCGGGATAAATGGATTTTTAGATTCAATCACCAACCTCACGTCTATAATTGCTATACCCGTTAACTCCATTCAAACAAACGTAATGTCTTTCCCATCGCATCGAAGACCATATAAATTCGATATTGCAACCTGGCATACCTTTAACGGATCAAAATCACATGAATTCTCAATTTTGGGTGACAGCATTTGGTAATTCTAAAATAATAAAAAAAAACATTTGTTGCTGGCCAACCGACTTGTTTATGTTTACCTTTTTTCACGTCCTGCGGTCGTTCCTCCAATCCAATCAATTCTTCAGCACAAGTTGGAAAAGTTATTGACGACACCATCACCGAACCATGAAATTTGACCGTCGACCAATGAATTTCAGTCTCGCTCTGCTCTGCACTGCAGACATAAAAGCCTTTCAAGAAGTAAACAGTTATTTTAAAGGGACTATTCGCTCTCATTTGCATCATAATAGTCATAGCATTTGAGGAGCACATGAGGAGCACGTGATCTAAAAAAAAGGTATTTTTTTTTGTTTCCATGCATTACCTTGCACAGACACACAAAAAATGTCCATTGATCGACATTTCATTTCAGTTTTTCGGGATCGCATGGAAATTTCTTGTTATATTGATTGTGAAATGAACATTAACTATAGAAACAAATGATAGTCTTATGCTCGAATTGCTAGGTGTTCTGAAACAAAGTTAGCAAAGTATATAATTTTTTAAACAACCGTAATTTTTGAATCCCCTAGTATCGTGGCAATATCTGCATTGTATTTTGACGGTACGTTTACTGTCAGCGCAACGCAATCATGGTCCAGGCTTGGCTAATGAACGATACGGACGAAGACCAGCGACTGGAACACCATCGAACTCCGAAACAGTTCGTAGATTTGGATGAGCTGGCTGAAAGGACGGGTGTCTTGTATTGGAAAGTAAGCAAGAAGCTATGACGTAGTTACATTGGTGCATTTAATAAAAATACCACATAATTCTTAAAACTTTGTCACTAATTCAAGTTGCATCTATCTATAGCTTGACGCAGATAGCTATGAGACAGACCAGCTGTATAACAAAATCAAAAAAGAACGTGGATACTCTTATCAAGGTATGAAAGTTCCTTCGCATCAGTAATTGCGCTAAATGGAACAAAATGTGGTTGCGAATAGCTTGATGATCCAGTATAGTCTCATTGAAACCTTGCTCGTGTATGCCCTTTCCAACGATTTTGGAAACGTTTTAATGATTAGCAATTACTCGTTCCAGATATGATTGAAGTGTCCCCTGAAACATTGCCAAATTACGAAGAAAAGGTATGACATGGAATCGCAATCGATGAAAGCACACTAATGCTTTGTACCATTACTGAATTGAGATTTTCTATTTTAATTAATGTAGATAAAGAATTTTTACATGGAACACTTGCATACTGACGAGGAGATACGTTTCGTCCTCGCCGGATCTGGATACTTTGACGTGAGAGATGGAAATGAAAATTGGATTCGCATCCAGGTTACCAAGGGAGATATGCTTGTTTTGCCAGCCGGAATTTATCATCGCTTTACTCTAGACAGCAAAAATTACATTAAAGCCTTACGATTGTTTGTCGGCGAGCCTGTGTGGACTCCCCATAATCGACCAGCTGATGACATGGAGTGTCGGCAGGACTACCTGAAAAAATACCCCAAGTCTGTGGCCGCCTGAAGCATTTGTGATACATTTGGCTCTCAGGTCGCTAAATGGTGCTTTCTCATGTGACATAAAATCACGACTAATAAGACGAGCTCGATTTATTCTCACGTGAGCCGTGTTCTGCTATTCTAACTTTGTGCATCACAATGCACATGATCATGTTCGACGCCAGTTACTGAAGGGTTGAGTACATTTTTGAAGGATCAACTCAAGCGCATTATTTTTTATAGGAATTTTTATCGATTTATCTGTATTCGTCAATTTTGGTGATTCCCACGGTTACTTGCAGAATACACGATCAATTCTCCTCTGTCGTTGCTAAATGTGGTGTCTTTATGTATCTTTTAATCCTGCGTACAGGAATCAAATCCATCCTTATGACACAGATGTCAATCTAAAATTCTTACCTATGAGCATTAAAGTAATGATTTTTGCACAAAGTAATTTGCCTGAGCGTTCATGCATGTTATGTTGTAACGTTTTATCATTCTATTTTCAGTATTTTTAAGCTCACTTCTTTCGCCAAAGTTTACCTTGTACGGACACAGCGAGTGTAGAAAACCTAATGGTTAATATTACTGCCACAAAGTGTCCTTGGTGACGTAGTAAATTATCATGCCAATTGGATTAAATGCCGTAACAGCTAGCACCGGGTCGGATGAGACAAGAGCCTCAAGAACATTGGGACCAATATTTTTCTTGCCACATGTATTGTAATGCAGTCTATCATTGTCTGTGTCTCTGCTAATCTTCCAGCTATCGAAACAACCTGTAAATCCTATTAGTAGCCTGTGTCTGGTGTAAACCAGTCGACAATAGACTTGACATGTTGACAGTACCGTTGACACCGACAGCTTTCTTTGGACCTGCAAGCCTTTTGGATTTACATCCATCGTATATCATGTCTCGTACGAGTGATTTCATTACAGCACGCAATCGACTACAGTCTCGAGTATTAAAGAAGTCTGCTGGGGTTACGTGAACGGTGGAAGATAAAAAATGGTTGTTTACACAGCAAGAGCAGCAATCGCGGTTGTTGAAGCTACGGAAATATTGATTGAAAATAATGGAAGCTCATGAGTTTACGAATCTTGTTGCTGTACAACATAGGCTTAAGTTGATATGACGTTGCCTCATCTCCTTGAGGGCAAAAGTTGTTAACAAACAAGAGGTTTGTCAGGTCGTCTGCCACCCTTGCCGTTTTCTTTGCTAATAAAAGAGAAGAAAGGAATGCGAATGCCAATGGTATGAGTCCAAAGGGAAAATCGCACATGACTAGTCGCAGAACAAGTGCTTGGTGACGGCAAGAAGGAGCCGAAGGCATGTCTTCGATTAGGGCGGTTCGTTTGGACATAGATCTGGGCATGGAGTTAAGGTTAAGACGGAGAGAGATACAGAGAAAACAAAAGGAAAGAGACCACTGCTTACTGCTCATAGCATTTAAAAATGAAAAACACATGGGCCGATGCGGCACATCAGATGAATTAGCAAAGTAACTTGAGACAAGCAGAAGAACAAGTTGAATGAAACAAGTATTCGGCTGAACCCATGAGGATCAGCCTGCGAGAGTTCCTACAGCTCACTGCGAATGAGTATGAATTAATGCAAGGAAATGACAGGCCAGAGCCGATCGAACAAGATTCCGATCTTGGTTTGTGCAATATCTTATTGCAATCATGACGAAAGCTAAAAGATGAAACTCTATACGCAAGAGGAAAGATGAGGATGCGGACGGGTCGAGCTGAAGAGCCAACTGACTGTTCCTTCTCATGTTGATGGTGGGTGTGGATGTAGAAAGGCACGTTGTTGTGAGTGTGTGGAAGGAAACTCATTCAAGTAACAACTTTTATTAGCCCATGCTGTCTCTTTTGAAGCGTAGACTTTCTCATTACAGAGTTTAAGACGTTGCAGTCGTGAATCCGCGACGCTCCTCCTACTGACCGAAGCTTATGAGACGATGTTGTTGAAAAATATATGCACGAGATATGTGCTGCAATCTTACAAGATGTGGAGTCCATCCCCTGAATCTAAATAAGTAGGTGATGGTGTTAGTGTTAGTGCTTACCTCCACGACGAGAGATATGTGCGAAAGGAGTGGATGATGAGAGTATATGAAGCATGAAAAGATAAGACATGGCAAAACTTTTACCCTATACCATGTTCTTCGAGGTTCTGCTTGTTGGTGGCGGGGTTGTAAATTATATAGCAGAAGTTTTCGAGCTGAAATTCAATTTGACTCGATGGAAACATGAAGAGAGCGTACGTAAAAGGAGTTTCTTTTCATTCGCACGCCTATAAGTTACCGAACGTCTAAACGTGTGCTTGTGCGAAAAATGATTGGCATAAAAGGGAGAAACCTTAAGGTTATGTTCCAAATTCATAAGACAATGTTATGCTCCCATGTACTTTCCTTCTCACGTACCTCTCCACAAATATAACCATGGAGGCTTACATGGACACTATGTACTCTCGTAAAAAATGTGGAGCTAAAATTGCAAAAACAACAAGGAGCTGCAACAACAGATTAGGTTTTTTTCGCAACGCTCACTTAAATCTTGCATTAGCCCCTGCGCTTCCTCCACGGGACTTAGTCTGTTTGCACGAACTGGTCCCCGACACATGGAGAAGTGGATGTTTACAGCTGATGGATAGAGCTAATTTAACTTTATAAAAAGTTCCATGAGAGACTGTGCTAGGAATGCGCAAACTTTTGCCCTCATCTGTCTCATCTTGCATGCTCATGGGAGAAACCCGTGACCTGATATTGACGCGTGGAGGGACACACATGGTGGCATTTTCATTTCGCCAAATACTACAGGAAGATTTGTACCAGAGTTTAATTTCCAGAGAGATTCCCTTTATGTCCTTCACGCCTTGTTTGCAGGACGGAACGATTCGCGAATTATTGCAAATTCCAAGGAAATGAATTCCAGGGCAGGAAATAAAGTCAGCGAAATAAATCAACAAAATGGAAAAAGTGAGCCGCAGCTTGATTAACGGCTACCCCCCTCCCAACTCACATTTTATTTTGTCGGCACACTTGCCTACCGCATCTTTTTCCAACGGAGCCTATGTGAAAGATTCACGTCGACAGTCTGCGAGGATCAGATTGTGGTATTTTTTACGTGGGTTACATCGTTACATGGTGCGCATTCACAAGGACTTGTCTGCTGCCCTTTTTGCTCTTCAAGTGCCAAGTACCAATGGCATGCAGCAGATGAGGGCCGGCCTGTGTTTCAGCATAGAGGATTGCGAAGAGGTCTTACTAGGCAAGCAGGCAGGCAGGAATTTATGCAAGGAATGATTTTGCAGGTTCAAGTCCACCAGTTACGACTACGAGCACACCAACTAGTTTCAATCACATAGGCGAGCAAGGAAGCCGCATGCCGAAGATGGAATGAAACAAGAGATTAATATCACCATGGACTTAAACACTCTGAAGAGCACTCCCTCATTGCTACAAATGAAGAATTATTCTGCCCACGTCAAAGAATCCGGCTTTAATTTAAACAACCTAGACAATCATCTTCCGCATAAAGCTTCGGCTTAATAACCATAACAGGTAAAAACGGCATGGGATAATGCAAGCAAACTTGGTCGGATGCATCTGAAACAACGCTACAGCTTGCCCATGTTCACTGTCCCATACATACCCTCAGTCACGTATTTAAAAAGTATCAGGCTTCAGACTCTTAGCTAGAACTGACCTCATCGGCTCAGCGCTCGTATGATTTCTCTGAAAGGTCCTGGCCTTTCCTTTCGGTCCCAAAATAGGCAAAAGTTCACACTCTCCATTCTTACTTACTGTGGGGCACGTCATCCTGGTTTGAAATAGAGTGTCGGCTTGAGCCGAGGCAGCGGATGGGGCACCGCCAGGTGAGTTCTTTCTCCACAACGGATTAAATTATAAGTCAGGACAGCGAAGCATGGTCCGAAAGGGAGCAAGTCTCACCATATGGATTATAGATANCGAGGCAGCGGATGGGGCACCGCCAGGTGAGTTCTTTCTCCACAACGGATTAAATTATAAGTCAGGACAGCGAAGCATGGTCCGAAAGGGAGCAAGTCTCACCATATGGATTATAGATACAGATTAGTCTTGTAGTGCCAATTCGGAAAATCAGGGCACAGTACCACATTTTAAGTTCCCACGGAACGGAGGGACGGAGAGAGAAAAACTTCTCCAGCATCCAGCATCCCAATCCATTCAATGCAGGTAAATGGAAAAGGATGAGAACGGTTCTACGAGACTACGAGCTGACTGACCTGAAAGCCATGTCGGAAATGTTCTGCGGTGAGGGAGCAACTTGAGCTGAAATTTTTCCCAAGGCTGTAACTAAAAAGTTGGGATGAATGACTTAAATCTATCAAGTATGAATGGCTTCATGTGTTCTGCTGCATCGGAGCTTCGGCTCTGACTCTGAATCTCGCAAGAAGTACCCTACCCGGCACGGTAGCCGGTTCTGTTCCTCATGACTTGAAGCTACCAAGGGATGAGTAGCATGGAATTGGACAGCAAAACTTGAAGGTTATGCTACTACTTGATCATGTCGTGAGGCACTCCTGGAAAGCTGAAACTTTTATGGCCCTAGTCTGCATGGAGCAGGCTCGTCTTCCTCATATTCCAGTTCGGAATACAGCTCAGGGGTTTTGCCCACACGTCAACAAGCTATAAGATAAGCATGCTTCACTATGCATTGCCTGCCTGCCCTTAAGCCTAATTTTCGCCCATGGCAGGATTCCTGGATGTAATAAGTGGATACGAAGAAGCCTGCTTGCCAACGGGAAAACGTGAATGAAAAAGTAACTGGAAGTGGCGACAAAACATAGCGAGAAAGCTGATACAATGCCGGTTCCGTCTCCGATATTTGGAACAGACAAATGGGAAAACATTATTGCTTGGCCCACTCACAATTGTCAATACACAAGCAGCATCATCAGCAGTGGTGGAAGGAAATACACGGGATGATGCACGGAAGAAATGCAAGTTTACACAGTCAGCGCCCTTCCGCTGTATCAAATGTCGACAGTGAGTCATAGTCTGGTACCCGGGCAGGGTTTCAGTCCAGATGCCCACCCGTGCAATACGGATACAACACGGGCTCCTTACCCGGTGGACTTGAGATGATTCTCTGAAAACAGTGCTCACCGCCACCGCCACCGAGACTTTTTCATAGAATGGAAGGAGATGGTTGAGAAGGAATGCATTCAGAGTAGGACTAGTGCTGACGACCCATCTTGTGCACCTTTTATCCGGACGCATGGATGTGATGCCCGGATTTTTCATCCGGCGGTAGCGACTCCCGAAAATCACTTCCATATTATTCGGCTGGAGGACGTCAGACCATGTATGGTATGGAGTCAGTCAAGTCCAAGGGTAAAATCCTGCGGTTGTCTCCGTACGTTCTCCTTCGTGCTCACAATGCAAAGGCTTTTACGACTACCATGCCATGACTCCGTGTACCTATTTAATACACAGCAGAGAGACTGAGGGATGAGGGAGAGAGTAGTAGGGCACAATGATGCACTAAAACCTCGCTCTCTCTGCATCATATAGGTTTAAATTCTGTATGGACGGGAGAACTGTTACTGCTGCACGTAATAACGTGCACCCTCTGGTTCATATTGCAGGGCACACGCTTTTGCACTCTGCTACCGCTCTCTCTCTCTCTCTCTCTCTCTCTCCGCTCCGACTTAAGGAAGGAGCGAGGCGACGCAACTTTTTTGACTTAGAGCAGTTCGTAGCTCTCGTGGTATATACGCAGAGCAACTGAAAGACGAACACGGATCAAAAGGAAGTAAAAGAAGAAAACTGGCGATTTTTAAAAAATCTACTTAATTAATTGTACAGTGACTGTGTATTTAGTATTGGTGAAACCAAATTTTATAACTTTTAGTGGCTTACTTGCTGTTGTAAAATGTGTGAACAATAATTTTAATTACTGGCATTTGGCAGCGGAATTTTGGTTTACAGCATACGCATAGCTACTGCAACATTAAAGCCGCGCCGGAGTTGGATTTCATACATTTTCCCTGTGAAATTCATATGACTTTATGTGTTGTGCATGATAACGTTGATTCCGGAAAGTGATAAAATTCTTTTCCAATGTGTTTGGTTCAACTCGCGGGGATAAATGAACGTGTGGCTTGTAATTTAATTACATTGATTTCATGAACTCAAGTTTAGTGGATGGCAAGTACCTAAAGAGTGTGTTCCGATTTGCTCATTCATGTACTTCCACTGTGCTGCCTTGTCTTATCGAACCACATAATCGAGCTATTCGTGACGCCAGCGACTATTTATTTACTTAACTTGTGTGCAAGCAAACTGAATCAGTTCATTCAAATTGCGGTTTGCGGTAACTGTTATGCGGCACGTGGATCAGATGATATCGACACAGCCTTATACTTGTCAACGTCAAAAAGCAATCATGTTGATTTCTCTAGCACACGCAGTCACAGTGTTGAGGCTGGACAGGGTTGACATTGAAAGATGAACCCTCCATGTTGAGACCTACGAGCATCATTTTCACCTGTGTTTATATCAAATCAAGATACATGGCCGGTTGCCACATCAATTCTCAGTTTTTGCTTTCGGATCACATTAACTTGACGGAATACTTCTGTGTGCCAATGTTTTGACGAAGTACATGTAGTACGGATCCAGGTTACCACGGAGCAAATACACGTGAGCAATAGCATGGATGAACGGCAGTCATTTAAAGTATGCTAATGAAAAACTCTGGACCAGTTTCAATTGGCTGTGCTGAACTAATCACTAGGTGTGATGAACCAACTCCTGGGGTGTAACTTGTTCTCTTACGCATCGAAACTGTGACTGCACTGAGCTGTCATTGATTTTACCTTGATCTTCACCGAGGAAGTTGTGATATGATAATGGTAGAGGCTTCGAAAACTGCAAAGCTGGACTTTTGTGGTCATGCAGCAGCTCACTAGAAGTGAGCATGAATGATCGCGATGAGTTCGTTTGACAAACTGTTTAATTGTTACTTATCGGCAGGAACTCATGCGTAAGCCATCAGATTGTTCATCGTGGTGACGGAAGTTGACTGGCTAAATCTCCTCCCATGTAGTCAAGGTCTGACCAAATTGATACAAAGTATGCTATTTTCGTATGAATTTGTCGTGCATTGAAAGTAGCGGAAGTGAAGTGCCCCGTTTTGCTGTGTAAGATTGATTGGAGCTTTTCCGGCTCTGTTGGGATTAATGGATTGAGCATTCCTGAATCGCGTACATGTCACTTGTGTGGAGAGGGGTGGATACAAGATTTAGCACGGATGACAGCAGTTGGTGGATTTTAGAATTTTTTCTGTGGCTATCATCCTGTACAGCATAAGCAAAATCTAGGAGGATTGAGGAAATTTTTAACTCTAACAGTTTTTGGGCAGTGGAGTTGGTGACAGTTGGAAACGGATGTTCTGAACTGAACGAGTACCGTGCGATAGAATCGTAACGGAACGAAGATGGAACTGAGGTAGACCAAGAAGTGCTTCGTGGCTGATAGTGTAAACAAAACTCTGTCATCGAAATTATCGGCTTCATGCCTTAACCACAAAAACTTCCTCATTCCACAACGAAGAATCATTCGTGGTTGTGATGGTACTTGTGAATCCGCGGACATCAGAATAATTGCGTAATCAAGTTCAGGACGCTACCGAGTTTTGGTTTGGAAAATGTTACGTTGATCTAGGTGAGAAACCTGATAATTAACATGAGGATAAATGGTGTCGGATGTACAAGGATAGTTTTGTTCTTTCGTTGCATACATTTGAATGTCTGTTGCAGGTAAAGGTCCGAGAAAGTTTTACCCACTTTCAATTTATCAGAATCATCAAGATACTCTTGAATCGATCATCTATTAAAAAATCCGTGATTTATATTGTGCTAGTAGATTCCAGCAGTTTGTTTTTGCTGTGGGGAGCTGGCAGTTCCGTATTTTTGCTGCGAGTTTACTACGCTAATACAGTTGATTTATTCGGCAACGTTGAAAGCAGGAAAGGATCTTCGGCTTGTTTACATGCCTGGTAAGTCCGTAATTAAATATGTTGCAGAAAGTAGTGGTATTAATGAAGCTAGATATACTGAGCCGATTTCCTAGACTTTTATGTGCTGTTGCTGTGATAACTTGTTTTATTTTTCACCCATGACCCATACATAAGTACGAATCAAGTCAAACCGGTGTTGAGTTGCCATTAAGCACTTGCTCTTGCTCAGCAACCACAAGGTTGAGATTGGCGATGTAGGCCTCATACAATTTATGTTACAAAAAGCAATTGCTGAGAGTTAAAAAGAGATATCCTTCCCAATACTAGTATCTTAGGGTGAGGCTGTGAATTAAAAGTTAAGGCATCATGAAACATTGCATCGTGCGATTGTAATGTCTTAAATTTATTTCCTGGCTTGTGAAACAATCTAGTTTTTCTGAATGAAATTGTCAATTGGTTTGGCTGGATAAAATTCCGTGGGAAACTACTTTTTGAGTCACAATTGGCAGAGGACAAATTTCACGTTCAGCAAGAAATGAGATGTAGACGCATCTTCAAATTAGATTTGAAAGATATGGAAAGTATCTTTTTCAGCCTACTATAACAAGTCTGGTGGCAAGGGTGAGGTCTACTGGCTTGTAATTAGGTTCACACGTTCTTCAGGCCTTTTTACAAACAAGTAATTCGATTTAAAATGCCTATTAAATTCATTTTAGATCGGCTGGGGAAATATTAGATATGGACGATGTTTTGTTAAATTAATTTCATCAGTTATGTTCATTAATTTGCTTATAAGTTCCGAATGGTGGTGATTTCTTGATCAAATCAAATCGTATATTTGTAGGGTTGGCTGGCGATGTCGCATATGGAGGCTGTAGATGGCATAAAGATAACCGCCAGTGCAGTGCAGTGACGGTGTGGTGACTATAATATGCAATGCTTAAAATTCACGCAGTTGTATTGCTTATTTTTTTGAATTCTTGAAGAAGAGAATAAAGCTTGATCGCTTTTGTGCTAACGCCAATACATTAGATTGCTTGGTTATGAACCTGCTAGAAATGGGAAATTACGACTTGAACTTAATTTGAAACTCGTGAGCCCATGAGGGAAGATTACTGAATTCAAACCACCTAGAATTGTGCCAGAAATTACTTGGTTATGAACCTGCTAGAAATGGGAAATTACGACTTGAACTTAATTTGAAACTCGTGAGCCCATGAGGGAAGATTACTGAATTCAAACCACCTAGAATTGTGCCAGAAATATAATAGTTTGACTTTGACTGCTTATCAACGCCACTATCTGCGAGAACTATTGACACGCACTATTTCTATGTCGGGTAATGAGCTTTATAATCTACAAAACTTGTAGTTCTAGTGCGATAAAGTTCAGAGCTTTCAAATAGACTGTGCTTTGATGATAGCTGTCTTCTGTCTTATCGTATTTCATCAAGTATTACGGAATCAAGTGATTCTCTTTTTGATGCCTGTGGTGGTCTATATTTGTTGTCGTGCAGTTTGCCGAAGCAAAAATTGCAGGAGTAAAGCTAAATTATTGTGGATAGCTCAAGATTTCAGCACTAAGACGTGTTCCTAATATAGTTCATTCAGTAAAGACAGTTTGTTTAGTCGTACACTAAAAATTACGTTTGGGCTGTATCCAACAAAGTCAACAGAGTTTTCAAAATGGCCATTATAATAAGGTAGGTGCAGAGTACCTTTCCGTTTGCTAGCTGCATAACCATTCGAAGTTCTCAGCTTGTCGGTGAATTGCACAATATTTGCAGGATGATACAGATACTTCAGTATTTTCTGAAGTTAATTTTTTGGAGAATTGCTTGCTTGTTAAGTAAAATGGTTGTTGATATAACCTATGCTCATCATGAACTTGGTGTTATATCACATACATGTTAGAAATAAACCGAAGTTGACCATGGTGATCAAGTGAAAATTATTCGCAATCGCGAGCGAACAATAACAGATCATTTAATGCTTGATGCTGGGATGAGTTTCACATACAAGTGAAGAAGATTGAACAGATGTGTTAGACCTTCCAATAGATTCTACAACTAAATGCTCTAAATTTAGGTGAATCAGGGACTCAAGAAAAAGAACAAGGGGATTGGCAAGGTTCTTACACTTGAAGGTATATGTAGAATAATTCTATGAAGTCCATGAATTCTAGGGAACAAGTGATGTCATCCTCGTCACTTCTAGCTGTTAATATGAAAAAAGATCGTTATACTTTTTCGAGCAACTTCTCGACGTTTTTAAAAAGGACTATAGTGATTCAATTTCTTGGTGAAGAAAATCTTTAAAAGCATGATCTTGTTTTCACCAGCTAAGTGAACACCACATGCAGAAAAAATATTCCAACCTAGCTTAGCTGATACTATAATTATTGTTAGCCTATGGGAGTGTTTTGACGGAGTCATTGACATAAATGCTGTTGGGCATGCGATGATCATCAGTTTAAATTGTAAGTGTTCATCGGTGCAAAGGTAGGAAGCGTTTTAAGGTTGAGGGGGTGTTGCAGGACAAATTGTTTCTCAAATCAAAGCTTCTTGTAAGCATAGGATAAATAAACTAGTTAGGACTGGTAGTGGACCGTACATGGTAGATGGTTTTAGAAGCAGAATTGACAGGAACTAAGGAGAGACGATAGGTAAGTGTATTAGCTGCGCTGTTAGCGATATATTCAACATTTAATTTTGTTCAGAAGGGAGATCTGATATTCAGTCATTTTAACAATTGTAAGTCAGTTAACGTGCTTTATGTGTAGCAGTAATGTGATAAAGGACTCCGGTTCTGGTTTTCGTGAAACATCCTTTATTTTCTTAGCATGATTGATTCCGGTTGTTGCCAATCAATCGTGCTAAAGAGTGCAGAAAATCAAGCCGCTAGTTTACGAAGAGCCAAGTCAGTTTGCGCTATTTCCAAATGGATTAGTGGGTTCGATGATTGCGATTGCGTTGAGTTAAGTGATACAATGTGAGGAAGTTTTTAGGTTCAAAATCTCGTGATTGCTCACATTTCTATGGACTCGACTTCTGCACATTTACTAAATGAAATGCTACTTTGGTGTTATTTTTCAAAAGATGTAGTTTACACAGGGATGAATTGCTCTGATTGTAGTTTCTCACAACAAACGGTGAGGGAATAAATTACATTGTTAGTGCGCTGACGCATGCATGTACTCGTTTCTTGAATCATTGGTGCAAGTGCAAAGTGACTGTGCCGCTGTTCCGGCCAGTTGTCATGGAGTTTTGACTGTAATTAGCGTAATGCGATTTCATGCTTGCACTGCTCTATCATCAAATTTCTTAAGCTAATCCTCATGCGCCATAATCCTTACTTTCACAAACTTACTTAGTTGTGCCGGTTTATGCGTCACTCTAATTAACAGACCTCATGAATCTGTTTCAAAAAAACCATATACATCAACAGATTTTCAGGCATGAAGGCCTCTTCGCAACAACCGAACGTGGTTCTTTTTTCCGTTACTAAATCCTTTTAGCGATTGTATTTTGGGCGAATGTTCAAGAAGAAATGTTAGCCTTACAAATATATGAGTAAAAGTAGGATACATTAAATAGCCAATTTTGCTCTAACTCGCCGTTTATATGAAACACCAGTACTCGCACACGAGATGAATTGTGTGCACACCTGAAGTTAGTGTTATATTGAGATTTTCAAGTCAGCTGAGATGTGGCAGAAGATTAATTTCATGCCGGATGTTTACTTGCATTCAGCAACAGTTTCATCCACCAGTTTTCCATGCAGTAGCTAATCCGATTATGTTTTTGTTTCAGTTACAGAAAACAATCATGGTATTTGAAATGGATCGACGAGGAGTTCGACCAACTAATGGTGGAACTAAAGTCTCTCAAATTGCCAATATTTTTCAAAATAATCTCATCAGAACTGATTCCCTGGAACCAGCGAAAATGCCAGGGATGAAAAAAGACTCGGATCCCAACTCCTTGGTTGGAGTCAGTAATGCTACTTCAAATGAACCCAATAGTGTTAACAGTAAAAGCGACAGCCACTCAAACCGTTTTAATAGTGCTAGAGCTTTGTTTGAGAAACTAGGAACCGAAGAAAACAGTAAACTTTCCTCGTCGACACCAACTTCTGGGCATCTGTCAAGCCGACCAGTGTTAAACAAAGTGCATGGTAGAGTTGGAAATGAACCTAATTTGATCGAATCATCAGGCAGCTCTTCCATATCCAAGTCTATGATAAGTATACCATCAGCTGGTGTGCGTAGTAATGGGAATGCTCAAGTTTATAAGGAAGGAAAGCTTCAACGAAGTGCCAGTCACGACACTTCTCCAAGTGTCAAAAATATAGGAATGGATGACCTAGACCGATCCTATCAAGACAAAATGTCAGCGTCAGTTATAGAAGAGGAAGCGAATTCCCGGACCAATGGCAATGGTAAACACACTAATGATGGAAATAGCATCGCATCTCCTGGTCTTGCAGATACGGTTACCGTGAAATCCGTTGCTCGGCAGTTTGATGCGAATAAAAAAGTTGCATCCACAGAAAAACCTGCGGTTGCCGAAAAACCTGCAATAATTAAGTCTGGAGGAACAGACAGCAAAACCAAATTGAATGGCAGAGAATTGATTGAAAAGCAGAAAAATTGGATATCACACTTCACATCATCGCCGCCAAAGAAGCCGGGATCGCCAGAAAAACCTCAGAAGGGATTCGCTGTTCAGCCAAAACCCCTTGAAATAGATGCCAGTATTAGTCCAAAGTCCTCTCCTTTAAGCAGTCCTTCTAAATCTGTCAGTAACTTCTGTTCCACTAGTGGCGTACAAAAAACTCCTACCGATGCAGCTGCAGATAAATGTAGCCTTAGTAGTGGCCCTGTTTCTGGCACTGCACCGACGAAAATACATTCTAACGATCAAAGTAGCATTCCGAAAAATTCGATCAAAAGTTTAGCCAGTAAATTTTCCGTTGACTCTCATTCAGTACACACGGAATCTTTTCGAGGAGCTGGAAATCCTGCTTGTGCAAAAGATCAAAACCGAGGTATGATTAGTGCCACTGACAAACAGCTGAAACAAAATGCAGGTAATTCAGTGGAAGACTTAAAGGGGCGAGATGACCTTTGGTGTGACAAAAACTTAGTCAGTAAGTCATCAGGTACAAAATCAGCTGCTGAGAGTGGATCTTATTGTGCTGAGATCACTAAAAATAGTTCTTCTAACGAAAGTTTTCACAACGATGATAACAGTTTAAAAAGTGTTTCACAATTTCTCGTTGGAGGACTTCCGGACGATACAGCAAGCAGTACAAGTGAGTCTCTTTCAGATCCTACTTCTTTAGCATCATCTCAAGTTACAATTATCGAAAAATCCATATGTGGAGGAAGGACAACGGGATCTTCCCCCAGTGGAAGTGATACTAGCAAAGAGCAGTTCGATCAGCATACGAGTGCACTGGATAATGAAGAAACATGTGTGGATGACAGCCTTAGTGTAATAAGCAACATTTCAGGTTGCGCGGATCCCCAGATTTCGTTGGAAGAATACAAGGAGTCTGAAGAAATAGAAGTTGTAAAAGAGACTGTTGCGTTTAAAAACGATACTGCGTTACGCAGCTCAAAAGATCAAGCTAATCGCCCTGAAGTGACGCTGAGGACTAATAATGTATCCGCATGTCCGGACAAGGTAATTCGCACTTTAGATTTAATATTTGTGTCATTTTTTCACTACTTCACGTAATAATTGGTTACCTCAGTTAGTACAAAAATCGCCGTTAACTAGTTGCTGTAATAGATTATTTCGAAAACATATTCGGAAAAATACGGCTCTCCGGTGAAGTTTTGAGTTCGAACGAATATAATGTAACTGTTGTTTCAATGTATAATTTGATAGGTGTACTTTTAGCACATCGTATATGTTTGTTGAGGTAGAGAACAGATGAAAGAAGGTGCATGGCACCGAGCTGACGAACTTGCACTCCTGAAGTAAAAAGACGTGTCTTCTTTTATGCGAAAGATTCTAAAAGTAGGATTGGACAGAAGCCACAGCACAGATTTATTTTAAACATGCATTCACTTGAGGGTATGAGCCGGAGATCGCGACGTTGCACTTTCAGGTGCATTACAAGTACTAATAGTGTTCCGTTACGACAATGGTAGAGTAGAAATCAGTTGCAGGCATGTTTTATTGATATTCAATTATTAATTAATCTGTATACGAAACTCTTGAGCTACCGTTAGGGTGTGAAAATTCTACCGGTTTTTATTGAAGCGGCAATTGCAGGTGATAGTTTCGGTGTGCATGTTCAAATAGCAATTGGATACATGCGATTTTATTTTCTCTTCCATCAAAACATAACCCAAAAAATTCGATTTTTCAGCGTGAATCTTTGCGAAATTTTGAAGAGGAAGAGAATCTTGCGAATTTGGACGACTCACTTCCAGAGTGCGATTTCGGTGCTGCCATTCCCGGAAACATTTTACCTCTGTAAGCATTACCTATGAACGACCGAAAGTTGCACTTTGAGCGTATTTTGTTTTAAGTTTTCATTTAGTATACAATTCTTACTTTATAGTGTTTAGTCGTTGTCTCAAGATTGGTATGATCTATTTTAAAGACACTAGAATATTAATGAGTAAGCTACTGTTCAACGTGTTTTCCAGACCTGCGCTATGCCCTCCACATGCAAAGCCACTTCCAGATCCTCCTATAGAAGACACCCTAGTAGATGCTAGGATCAACGGTGATATTAAGCAAGGGGACTCGCTAGAAGTTAGCACATTTGAAAAAGATTCATCGGCGGTTTCTGAATCTCGTGACTTTAGTCAATCCATGAACTCTCCGTACGGCGAGTTCGCCGGAAAAACGACAATGAGTCCTACTACCTTTTTAGTTGAATCAGGAAAAGAGGTCAGACCATTTTCATTTTCAGAAGCTGAGTACACAGTTTTTTACCAATTTATTCATGATTATTGCTATTCTTTTCAGGTATACTTCGAGAATGGAGTGCATTACCTGGAAGACGGACATTACTGGATCGAAGTTCCGGGGATATGTGGATCAGATGAGGATGAAGATTATTTTGACACAAGTATTGTAAAGAAAACCCCCACTCGTGTAAAGTTTAGTACTGACCCTATGAAGGTTTGTAAAACACTAAGTAAGGTCCAGAGCCCGCTACAACTAAAGCACAAAGATTCTCTAAATGTGGGATTCTTACATTTAGGTATACACCACCTTCTCGGTGCTTGACTACGACCGTCGTAATGAGGATGTTGATCCTGTAGCAGCTTCAGCGGAGTATGAGCTTGAAAAGCGTGTCGAAAAAATGGAGGTTTTCCCCGTCGAGCTCATTAAAGGACCAGATGGGCTAGGACTGAGTATTATTGGCATGGGTGTAGGAGCTGATGCTGGATTAGAAAAATTGGGGATATTTGTGAAGACAATTACGGACGGTGGAGCAGCAGCAAGAGATGGAAGAATCCAGGTAGATTTATATTTAAATCCCAAATTATTCTTGCAATGAATAAGAAATTGATAGATATTAATGGCGGTCTCCCTCGCAGGTGAACGACCAAATTATCGAAGTTGATGGCAAAAGTTTGGTGGGAGTCACGCAGGCATATGCTGCATCTGTTTTAAGAAATACAAGCGGACTAGTCAAATTTTTAATTGGTCGTGAAAAGGACCCAGAAAATAGCGAAGTTGCTCAGCTTATTAGACAGTCGCTTCAGGTATAAGGTTTTTATATGTTTCTTTCGTAACTGCGCCTCTCTATTACACCATGTGTTCATCAGCACATGAAATATTTACATGCCATCATTGCTGTATTTGCTTATCAAAAATAACAGGCTGATAGAGAAAGAGATGAACGACGGAAGATGATGGAACAGCAACAAGCATATTACTCACCAAGAGGACCTCCACCTCCTCCACCATCAGATGACCATATGAAAACGGAAATAAGTAAGCAGGAAGTGGAAATGCTGAAAAACAAACTGCAAGAAGCCCACTCGAAAGCAACAGCTGCTGAGACACAAGTAGAAACGTTGAAAAAGCGATTAATGGATCTAGAAGCAAAAGTTTCACAAAAAGGGCAATATGAAGATAAAATCAAAGAGCTGAATGACAGGCTATCTGAATCTGAAGAAACCATGAAAAACGCTCAGATGGAAGTCTCAACCTATCAGACGCTACTGCACGAATCACAAGTAAGACGTAAAAAACTTGTATTCCAATAAAAAAGTATTTTCGATTTTTTTAATAAATGAATTAAGCAGGAGTTTCTACATGTCGTCCGATGAATTTACAGGGTCAATATTGCGAATTAGAGAAAAAATATCGACGCATTAAACAGATTGTTCGGACTTTGCAAGACCGAGAAAAGCATTTGACCGACCGCCAGGAGTTCCAAATCCAAAAAATACAAGAACGGGATATGGAGTATCATGATTTACTAACATCATTGAAAGAAAGGGTAACAGATTTTGTGCTTTGAAAATGACAAATTACGTGAGAACACATTTTAAGTACAGGCTATGTATGAAAATTCGTAGGTACTCCAATTGGAACAAGAGCTTTTCGAAACTCAACGGCGAGCTGGATTCATGCCGTCGAATCAGATCTTTAGCACCCACTCCCATTTCCCTACCACTTTACCTGCTGCATTAACTTTCTCTTTACCCCCGAGTTTGCCACCCATTGATCTCGAGCTGTCTGACGAAGAGCTATCTGAAACCACTGCCTTGAGCAAAGACAGCAAGGATGCAAGCGCTAAGGAAGAATTTGACACCGCAGTGCCACCACATAGTTTGCTGGACGTCTCAGCCGGCAAGGCTAAGGCCGATCTAGCCTCGCGAGGTGGTCTAGCTGGTAGACAGGCTCCGACATCGGGAAAGCGACCAAATAGTCAAGCTTCAAATAACAGCTTAGTAAGTTCCTTTTAAACTAATAGCTGAAACTTTAACGACAGAAGTACCTCGAACTATCCATTTTATTCACGCGATTCTCGTTTAAGGATTTAGATGAATCAGTCTCTCCCGAGATTTTGCGCGACGACAGCAGACAAAATCGTGATGCCTCTTATGGATTGACTTCGCCACCTGTCTCTCCGGCCAAACCTTTTTCTTCAAGTTTCCTCGGGGCTTCAATTTTATTCACGCGATTCTCGTTTAAGGATTTAGATGAATCAGTCTCTCCAGAGATTTTGCGCGACGACAGCAGACAAAATCGTGATGCCTCTTATGGATTGACTTCGCCACCTGTCTCTCCGGCCAAACCTTTTTCTTCAAGTTTCCTCGGGGCTTCGCCTGTAAGAGAAGATTTGGGTTCCACTTTTAGTGGAGTTAATTCAACTTACAGTTCTATCTCCCAATCCAAGCAAAGTGTTCATTCAGCCGTTAGTGCTACTTTGGTTTCTGCTGTGTCAGTGTCCTCAGTCCACCAAAAGCCATTCCCCTCTGGATTTGTGAATGAGTTGATATCCAAAGCTGGTGAAGTTGAAAGGGGCGAGTATTTGAGAAAATCGAACAACACGAGTATGGACAATTCTGTGAGTTACAGTCACCAACGGATGCACGGATTACCTGAAGTTAAAGATAGTAAAATAAGTTCTCATGCAAGCTCTGGCAGCAAGCCGCAGCAGCATAATGTAGAAAGTTACGGCTATCAAAGCTCAAATGATCAGTCGAAAATGGTGCCTGAATTCAACTTACGCACGAAAATAAGTAGCAACAGTGCCGCTATGGGCAACTTTTCCCCAGTCGTACGTCCTAATGGTGGCAACCAGCCTGATTCAGTTCAGTCGCTACGTAGTATGGATAACTTTACAGGAGCAGAGTTACTCGGTGTTACCCAAATACATTCTTTTTACTCTTCGGATCGTCCATCTCCAATTACTTCAACTAACGATCCATTTCTGGTAACCAGACATAGTCATTACACTCAACCTGCGTCTCTAGGGAATATGGACCAATTAAACAATGCGAGTACACACCAACAGTTGAGTGGAACCACGTTTTTAACAAATTATCAAAGTTCTTCGCCACATGGGGCAAATACTGGATCTCGATCTAGTCACTTTCATATATCATCACCGTTAACGGAGCAGCTGCGGCAAGTATTAGTTGATCGAGAAAGAGTTTCTCGCTCAGAGCGCCGAGAAGAACAGCTGATGGAGGATGTTTGGCAGCTGAAAACGGAATCGGAATCAAGCACAGCAACCAACTCTTTGTCAAGTAATATCTCAAGCCCAAAGCACGATGTAAAGCCAGCACCAGAAAAATGGATGAATATGAGTCCAACCGATTGGTCAAACGAGCAGGTCGATTTTTAAGCTTGAAAACTGCATAAGTAATACATGATGGTTTGAATGCGACTGAAACTATAAAACTGGTTTTATACAGGTATGTCAGTGGCTTCTTTTCATGAACATGGAACATTTGATTCCGCCGTTCATGGATCACAATGTCAACGGCGTACATCTGTTACAAATGGAGTCAAAAGAACTCAAAGCTTATGGAGTGAACGCTGATGACAAAGTCAAGCTTAAAAAGAAGATAAAAGAAATGAAGGCTCAAGTAGAAAAGGAAAGGAAGCAGCAAGAAAAGGAACGAAAGGAGCGTGAAAAACTTCAGAAGAAGGAGAAAAAACACAAGAAGTAAATAAGTGTTTTTGCCTTGCTGAGAAAATTATAATCGACACGTTTCGCCATTATTGATTTAGTATGGAGCTTATAATGCCCCGCTTGTTAATGAGTCAGATTTGGTCATCTTGCTCGCAGGAACTCAGCTGTATTTACTTAGCATAGTTTCATGACGATACGGCTGTAAACTTTCCTTATGTGTCGAAATCATTGTTCAAGTAACTTTTTCGTGAATTTCCGTTAACTTTAGGAAGAGAGACTCAAGATCACGATAAAACTCATGTCAGTCATGTCAGAGACCATTAGATGTAATGCAGCTAATGTAATTATAATAGCGTTCCGCATGCTTTTTATATTTTTAACTGTGCCAAGCATAACAATTGCTGGCCATTTGTTTTATAACTGCATATTAGTATTAGTGTCTTACTTTGAAGTATTTTGCCAAATTAAGTATTTTATAACACTTAAGCTTATAAGCTTTTTTGAATATACTATAGTTTTATTGAACGTCGCGACTCAATGATAAATGCAAATGACTTCCACGCAGTCGCATGATATAAAATTAAAATACAAAAAGATGTTTTTAAAAAAGACAATAACTGTTCTCTTTCTATTTATTGTTCCCGATGAATGCTAGGGTAAGTCGTTCGATTTCGGACATCCCATCGTCGTTTGGAGGCGGACCAGCTGCCGTTAAGACTTTGACAGGTGGCTGGTTCTCTATCATTTCTTCTGCAGGTTCAGTCGACGTGTTAGGCCCCCTTCTTACCCTCACCGGTGTTTGTCGAAGATTAACACCAAATTTGATTCCTGGGGTAGACACAATGTCATTTTGAGATAGATCATTCGCTTTACTCGCCTGCTCTCCCCCAGATAGCCTTTCGGAGTCGTCACTGGGGCCTCCTGAAGATTTGGGGTTCGAATCTTGTAATGCACTTCTTAATCTGGTTCCTGAACTTCTTGTGAAGTAACCCTTGGTCTTGTTGCATTCACATCGGCGTTTCCAGGATTCTAAAATGGCTAATTCCCCTCGAACCTTTTCGTAGTCTTTTACCATTGCATAGACATCCGGATAGCCTTTTGGTAGACAAATTTGCTGACCTAGAAGAACCTTACGCAAGGAGTCCTTCATAATATCACACTGAACTTCAGCAGCCTCCTTCTGTACAACAGGTAATGATTTATAATGGTCGAGTTCAGCGAAGCATTTCCCCAATACACTCTCAAGTTCCATTATTCGCGGTTCACATATGCTAAGTCTATCTCTGAGAACCTTCATTTCATCAGCCTGGGTGGATGTTTGCTGGGCAAATATTAGTGCCTTTTCGTTCAGTTGCTTTCTCAGTCTGCATGTTTCAACTTCAAGGTACCGACATCGATCCAAAATGTCCACGGTACTCCCAGTCTGAACAGCAAAAGAGCGTTTCTTCGGTATTGGCGGTCGGTGGTCCACGGTCTTAAGTTCCAAAATAGTTTCATTCGCAGATTTGAGTTGTTGGTCTAGATCAGACTTTTCTGCTTTTAATAAGCTTACTTCTGTTTGCAAACTGCGGAGCTTTATGTCATTTTCACTCAAAGTAGCATCACGTTCAGAGCAAAGTTTCTTAAGTTGTCTTTCAAAATCTGATATTTGCTGCGACAGAACTTGATTTTGATTACTCAGTTCGGACGAGGATCGGCTGATTTCAGAGATTTCTTCTTCCTTCGTCCTTAAAGTATCTAAAAGTTCGGTTTCCTGCGTTTCAAATTTTTTTTCAAGCTTATTCAGCTCAGATCCTAGGTCCTCAATATACTTGTCAGCCCTACACAACTTTTGAGATAAGTTAGACACCTCATTCTCTCGCCTAGCCAGCAGCTCTTCCAATTCTTTAACCTGAGCTTCCTTAATCGCACGGGCGTCCACCATCGCGCCATATTCAGTTGAAAGTTTGAAAACCCGACTTTCAAAATCCGACACTGCGTCACTAAGCTGGGTTATTTTTTTATCTTTGTCTTCCGACATTTTCTT
>VRMD01000371.1:0-28351 GCA_009872375.1 Sminthurides bifidus
TTCGAGTAAATCTGCGTAAAAACTGTACCGATCGAACGCTTCAATGAATGTGTCTGTCTTTACAGCGTTTAATGTTGTAAATGTCACTTTACGCCGGTCAACTATTACCATTTCCCACATTTATCCCTTTGATCTGTAGTTAAATTGAAGAAGGTGGTACTGACTTTTGAACTTTCAACTGTACATATTTGCCGATGTTTTCATTGCATAAGTCTACCCCTGGCACAGGCTCCAGCAAGTTCCTGCATTAGCTGAAGGTGTTAACGTCCAGGATTTGGATTTTGCATCACAAGGTTTACAAAATGGGTTGTCAGTTCTTCATCCTGTGTAGTTGACACTTGCCAAGAGAAAAATGCAAGGAACAGAATGTAGAAATTCTCTCGGCAACTTTTTATGCAATTGTTTTACTCAGCGAGCTTATGTGTACGACGTACATATCATTTGGAAACAGTGGCCCTGTCACTGAAGACGGAAAACAACAAGTTGTGCAAGTGTTTTTCGTTACTCTTCAGATTTCTCTGTCTTTTGGCCGTCAAAGAGCCTGTGGTCTGCATCTGTGGGTAGGTTAGCTAAAAAGCCATGTCTCTTGGTAACATACTCTTCTTCTTGCCTTTGCTTCCATGTTCACGTCAAGTGAGTTTTGCGAATGTGAGATGAGAGAAGAGTGTAATTGCGATGAATGATGATGTCGCACATACAAGGCTGAAGTGTGCCAGTGATAAATGAGCCATGAAATTGAATTAAGGTGCCGAATCGTATTAGCATGGAGCTTCTCATCCGCTCTACAACAATGGATGAGAGCGTCAAGGGATTTTTGCTTTTATTTGATTTAGTTTCACTTTATTTGATTGATTGACCATTGAAAAATCTCATAGGAAGGATAGCCAGCTACATGTAATAAACGTATATTAACGCACGTATCTCTCAAAACTAGGGACAGGTTCATCTCCAGTAATGGCAGTAGACTCACCTATTTAATATCACCCTTAATCGTAGTTAAAATCTGTGACTCACACAAAAGCAGAAACTTGATATATTTTAGTAAATCTACTTGAGTTTTCTTCAACTTTAACAAACTGGCAAGAACAAGCACAATGCTCCTAAAAACCTTAAGGGATCTACTCCAAGCATTCAGCTGAAGTAACAGGAATACACTCTGGTTACCTTTACTCATAGCGAATAGCTGAGGTTGCTAAAAATTAAATAAGGTTATTTCTTCTACCTTGGAGGTACGATTGCCTATCATCTGTTGACCGCTTCTCAAATCTTCATTTGTCAAAGGTAACTACTGTTTATAGTCGACACAGCTAAATTATACTTACAAGTGACGAAGTTACAGGTCCATAACGTGAGTAACATGTACTTAAAGTTTACTTAAATCTAGGTAAAGCGCTTGATGTAACCTAAACCGAAATTCTAAATAGCGTATATGACCAAAGTCTTTAATTGTAATTTTCACCATTACAACTAGGTACAACACTGCCGCGCATTACATTTAAGGACAATTCTATACAAGATTTTATGCAATGTAATAATATAGGACTAATCGATTCTCACGTCAGCCAAGAAACAACATTAGCGGTAGTTATAGCTATAAATATTGTGGTATACTCACGAGCCTACAGCTATCATAAAAGTGAGCTGTTGCTCTTCTAGAGCCTTTAATATCTCCACGAAAAGTTTATCTACAAGGAATAAAACTCGTTGAACACCACCTGCTCCTAAAATCCGTTAAGTAATAATGCTTCCTAGATATCTTAAGATTGTTTCGTAATTTTTGTTGTATGGCACGGTCCACTTGGATATCGTAACTCGAAGCGTACCAATAGCTAATACTGACTTCTGACTTGAAGACTGCGAGCCTGAGCCTTTTTCAAAGTGCAAAATGCTTCTTGGCGCGATTCGTCCGTCCTCAAACACTCACCTCGTTGTGAGCAACTTTTAGCGAACAGATACCACAGGGCTGTAAGTAATTAGGAAACTTGACATGACCCACCATGATTGGTCCGAAGGGTCAGGTGAGTTATCCTCAACTAAAATGGCGAGGGAAAAGTACACAGAGGTAATTGAGAGCTGTGAGTAATTAGTGAAATTCTCGTTGGAGGAGCGAGTAAGGAAAATTGCAATGAGGTTTCAGGAATTGCACTTCTTTAAGGAGTGCCTCAGAAAGGAATATCAGGGCGTTGGAAATTTGGGTGTACATCACAGAAATTATTCATGCAAGACTTTGATTCCCTTAATCCCCAAGCACGCGCTTGGTTACTTGGTCACTTGCACAGAGCGGCAAGACTGCTCGTTAATGAAGCTTACTAGAGAAGAACCTTAAATGCTGGTGGAAACTTTCACTCTTCTCAGCTTGGCACTGTCTTGTACATCATTTTAAAACTTCTCGTGTTCCGCAAAAACAGGGTGGGCGGAAGGATACAGCGTTGGCCTGACCAGGAACTCGTAAGATTTATTGTCCGCTAAAGCAATTAAAGCAAACGACGACAAACCTCTTACAGTTTGCCATTCAGCGTTTCCATGAGTAAGAACGTCCATCTGAGAGAGTGTAAGCTCATTGCAAGTTTTGAGCATGTAAGTCTTTCACTGTGTGTAGTAGGAATGGAAACGAGTAGAATTTCAAGTAAATTCGTCAATCATGATCATCACCGAAAGGGGGAAAATAATAGAGTATTTGCTGTTACTAGTTTGTTCATTAGTTCAGGCATTTCTTTGCGTTACTGCCGAAAATAACACGAGCTAAGTCAGCATGTAAGACATCGGAACTGTCGAAGCACAGAGAACTGCAAGCTTGTCACCAACTCGTGAGCAAACAAACATTTTGGATTGTAATGCAAGATTGCCAACCGTGGAGCATCGGTTCGATTTAGCAAAAGATTCAGCCGTGCTGGAATTCAGATTTCACTGCTTTTTCAGCATTCCACCAACGAGTTCTACCGGTCCATTACTTATGCAAAAATAATAAACATGCNAAAAATAATAAACATGCGTTTGAATGAATATAAATCTGTCTTCCGAGCCCAAATGGAGGCGTTTAGTACATCCGCTCCGTGCTTTACCAGCCTCTGCGTGCGAACAGCTATTAAATTAAAACAAGAGCTAAAAGCCTCATGTTAAATACATTAGCTTGCAAAGGAGAAAATTGGAAGAGTGAAATGTAATAGTTGTCTCTATCGTAAACTCATTTAAACCTAAAAAGCTGGAACTTGCAGCAAGTGGGAGATGGACAGAGGCAGAGTCTGGCGTCGGTTCGTCACGGGCAGGAGGAACCGGAGCGGATGCGGAGGCTACCCGGGTATTAGATGGAGAGAATCAAGTCGTGGCTCGGCACTCTTGCTTGAGCCCTTGACTGATTCTCTCTCTCTGTTTTCAGCCTCCCATCCAGCTATCACCGGAAGTAAACAGGGCAAAGCGCGACAGTACAGCCGCGAAAGAAACCTGCCGTGACCCAAGACGAGACTCTGCCACTGCCACATCCGTCTCCTTGACGACTCGTGACCCCGGGTCAATTGACGGTCACCTGTACGACCGGTTCCCTAATTCAAACACGGGAAAAACGTAAGAAGGTTTCTTTCGGAAATTAAACCCCCACTTTCTCTGAACCGGTCTCTTTCCTTTTCGCACTCCTTTCATTACGCGTTCTTCACCTCCCCCTCGCTTACACAAGCATTGTGCTGCATCCTGGCCTGTACCTCTACCGCTAACGTAGACTACAAGCTTTTGTGACGCATTACATTGCCAATGAAACATTCCCTGAGTAATAGTCGGATCATATGGATGCAAGAAAAATCGTTGGCAAATTCAACTAGATTCGTTTTCTTTCAGCTATCTACGTGGATTTAAGCGTGGATTTTACCCAATAAGATGTGCGGCGGAGGAATCTCGGTGTTAACTGGAGACAAATTTGACCCACCATCCTTTTAACCATGTAAAATTGTTGAAAAGTCTCAAACCCCTCGACGTGATCATACCGATACAGAATCACTCTAAGGCATAATTCATTGCCAAATTTCAAAAGACAGGTGTGGTATCAGCCCCTAGGGCTATGATTTGAAGCCCACGATGAACATACTCAGCTTTCAACTAATAATTACATTCAAATACTCATTTGCAAATCAATCATCTCATTTGGCTGGAATTATGGGGCTTGGTTGTCACAAGAAAAAGCTGATGAAAGCAGCCTTCGGCCCTGCGAATGTGATAGCAAAATCCATGAGGACTCTTTCAAGCTACGTGTCGTCAAAAGGGTTGCTTCCTTCCTTTCCACCAGCAGTGAGTAAGTCAAAGCCACAGAAAAGGTTTCCGAACTCAAAGCTGTTCACATTTGCGGTGGCCGATTATCGTTTGAGAAAACATGATTTGAATCAAAATGAGGCAGTTAAGATTTTGGCACCCTGTGTGTTGCTGTTGCTGAGCAAAAGTTGGCGACATGTGCAATAGTCACGTAGACTGAGCAATAATCGAGACAATGAGCATTATGACCCTTGGTGATTTACCATGTGGGCGAGCTTCTTGCGAGGCCTGCATGTACGTATAAATTGGCCAAGAAAGCGAATCTACGCATGTTGTTACGAATTACTGAATCACAATAATATTCTAATTAGGTGAAAATCAACAGTCTCGTAAATGTCGACAGACAGGATGATGGACAACATGTCCGCCTGTTACGGTCCCAATTTTTCCTCTGATTAACAATGCACGAGAGGTGGAACGTTCCCAGCTTCTGATACGGTAGTGTACGCTGAGCCTCTGCGTGAGGGAATCAAAACTCGTTCCTGTCATTGCGATTGCAACTATGGTGGTGGACTGAACACCTAAGACCTAAGGTATTTCTTGCAAAAGACTTTTACAGACGTAGAGGCGAGGAAAATGGTGTAAACTTGAATGGGTTTATTGTTGCGCGACGGGTATTTTATTGTAAATGTCAAGCGCGACTTTGCTCAGCCACGGACTTGACTATAGTGAAAGCTGAATACTAATTTGGTAGTCGAGCACGACAATTACAGTCTGAACTGAAGGTACGTAAGATTTATTTACTCCTCCGGAGAAATGATCCAAGGGTCAGGCTTAAGTTCACGAGGTTAGTGGCAGCCGAAGGAACTTGACTTTTTTGAGCGAGAAACGCTTGCCTCTTTCCCTGTTCATTCCCTTGTTCGTTTAGCAGAGATGAGAGTCTCACGGACAAAGAATGAAAGAGTAAGTGCAAATTACCTTCGTCATTTCATCTGCAATCCCTTGTACACAGAGTAAGTTAGAATAGACTTAATTTACTCATCAGCAAGTAAGTTGACTGAAGGAAGAAGAAGTGTGCACGAAACTCTCTGATCAGATCGACTCAATGAAAGGGGACAGAAAGAGAAGCTTGTGGTAATTGCATTTTCTTTAGTGACAGGTAACCTGAAGGCTGGAGCGCAAAATTTTATGGTCTGCTGGCTTCATGTATGCATGCATGCATGCCGAGTGATTCCTTTCTGTGAATCTCTCACATGGACCAAGCGAAGGCGAAAAAATAGACATCGACTCCGCACAAATCCTAATTCAACATCTCCAGAGCTTGGAACGGACAAAAGACGGAATTGCGTTGGTGTTGTTTGTAATCTGGGGGAGGTGGCGATTGTACGTGAAAGCTCTGCTGCGGGCAAAGCTGCTCAATCCAATAATGAATTCTGGGGCAGGATACAGGCTGTGCTGTGAAATCTCGGTAAAAGGAGAGAGAGAGGCTTACACAGACAAATTCTCAACCCGTTCACAAACTCTGACAACTCGAACAGAGAAATAGCCCGGGGAAAATCAACAAGAATTTGCTCTCGGCAGGGAAAACATAGGTGTGTAAACAGCGAAAGAGAAACGAATGTTGAATGGAGCTAATAGGGATAATTTGTCCGCTTGTCGCTATTCTCTCCGTACAACGCACCAAACGGTTGTCAATAGCCTCACGTCCTGTACTCCTCTGCAACTGTCTTAATTTCTGTCTGTTGCAATGAACAGCATCCAAGCTTCAAGTAACCGAGCTGAGCCCAGTGCTACCGATGAGAATGACGATGTAACAATAAATCTTGCACAGATAATTCGAGGAATAGCTGAGAGCTCAATGCAAAGAGATGAGAATAATCAGAGGACAAGGTGCATGATCTCGGGCAAAAAATCAAACGTGCATGCATAGTCTACTAATTCTGTACTCACCTACCAATATTTGTCAGGGCATTATGGATCAGTACGTGGTGCAGTTACTTTTAAAAGTTTTAGCAAGACATGTAGAAGTTATTGTCATACACGCTCACGGTGCTCAACCGCTGTGGATAAAAGTTGGTCTTAATCTACTTGAGTTTGACAGTTTCTTAGCATTAGCATCAGCTGAAATCTTAATGTCCATTGTCTAGTTTACTTTTTTTTGCTGATTTCCATGCTTCATGCGTTGCCATGAGAAGCTAATGCGGTGGCAGCAGACTTTTCGTTTGGAAAATGTAAGACTTTTAAATAAAGTATGTAGTCGCTAGGTAACCTGAAAACCTAGACCTGGAAAAAATGACCTTACGGTAGTGTGCTTGCTCAATAAGTTTTAAACGAGGGAAGAAATCCCTTGGGAAAGTTGACATTATTTTTGAAGCTTTAACAGCTGACATGCGAGTTTTCACTTTAAATGAACGTTTATAACATCTGGAATGATAAATCCTGAAATCCTGTCAAAACAAAGTTATGAGGACAAATCTGAGGGGGCATGCACCATGAAAAAGTATGGATAACTAAAAAAAAAGTCGTTGAGAGGAAAACATTTGTGTGCGTAAATTATAATTGCATATTTATTATGCAAAATGATTAGATCATGCAGTCGAGAATTAACAAAATTGGATGAAAAATAAGTCGATCATAAAGCAAATTAAAGTGGAAGGGATAAAGTCATGGTAAAAGTTGCGTTTAAACTTACAAGCTACAATTCATAAACGAATCATATAACATAATGACAAGCATATGTGAGTCATAGTACCCATTGTGCTTCAAAGCTTTTCCAGTGCTATCTAGATCTTCCGGCTTGAATCACTTTGCATTTAACTTACATTAAATCTTAAAGATAAAATCACCGATGGTAATTAAAGACATGACTGTGTAGTGTATGCAATAACGCATTTGCTGCAAATTAGACGCGGGATCCGTCCAACTTGCGAAATTTTGTCCTGTGAGACGCGCCCTTGTAAAATTCTTGGTGGTTGAGAGGGATTGGCTAAATGAAACGCCCGTAGTTCATTACGCAATAATTAAATCATACAGGGTAAAAAAATTCTATGACATTGATGAAGGAAAAGTGGACGATCAAAGGCAAAACGGAGACTTAAGTGGTTGGTCAATTTGCAAAAGGTACTGATGCAGGTAGCCTTTGATGCTTGCAAAATAATGAATGGTGAGGCAGGGTTTGGGACTTGGTAAATCACCTCTTGTCTAAAGCCTTCCTGCAGTTGAAGAGCCACTTAATGACGCGTGCATTCCGCTCAACAATAGACGGTTCACCGTGCTGGACGACGAGATTGGAGCTGGATGTGGACGTGGGAACGGTGACTGGATTGTATCCAGTTCCTCCTACTGTCCGAGAACCAACTTTCACACCGATGGGTGAATCCCCGCTGTCAACACTTCCGCCACGACGAGGACCGGAGTCGACCGAGCTAACACTGGAGAAGAAGACCGGGGAGGAAGTTGCAGATCGATCTCCCGGATTGTTACTTTGCACGGGAGGCGGGCTACTATTGTCCAAGCCTAGTTTATCAAAAAATCTTTCTAATTCCACCGAGCTTCTTGATCCTCTCCTGCTGGAATTCGGAGCTGGCGAAGATGATTCCCGGGGAAGGATGTTGCTATAACTGTTCTCCATCTCAGGCTGAGTGGTCTGCTGCTGGAAATTGTTGTACGTTGGAGGAGCTTTAGGAACGTTGTTTTGATGAGGCGGAGGTGGAGGAGGAAGACCTAGATCGACTTGAACCAGAGTGAAGCCCCCACTGATTAAGTTTGAGCTGTTACCAGATTTGATGTAACGGTAACTCAAATCTGATTTTGATCGTAAAATCGGTCGACGAGATGACAAACCTGCAAGTTAAAATTGGAATCTTGTCAGTTAAAACCTTGAACGGAATCTTGCTTTTTTCTTGCTTAAGGTCTGAAAAAGCTATGGCGAAATTTTTTCAGTTGATACAGCCAGAGGTATATAATGGCAGAGTCAGGAAGGACAATATAATTACTTCGAGCCCACCCGTCCGAAACTTGGTTTGGTTGTAAATTAAGATCAAGTTTTTTAGAAAAAAGGTAATGACATTATTGACTGGCATTATTTACTGACTGGAAAGCTGGGAGAGTGAATTCACAGCTAAAGGAGGACAGGATGAAGATGCAATTGGATTGAATGCGGGTAAAAGACATATTGGCAAATAGAGTAATTACGTGGAAAATGATGGAGAAACATGATCTAATTACGTGGACAAGAAATAGTCTGAGGCTGAGGGAGGTTCAAGAGGCTACGTGATTAAGAACAGGGTGAAAGGAGAATAAGATTCCTCCTTCTTGAGTTTTCTTCTTGGCATCGCAATGCAGTGGTGAGTGAGTGTGGGAACATAAGAAGATGTGAGCAAATGGCCCGAGTACTGATGCGGAAAAGGAAAATCTGGCTCCATATCATATCGTCCAGCAGATCGTGAAAGGTCATGGAGAAAAAAACTCTTTTATAGATTCAAATCGGATATGGAGAATGAAACGAAAGACGGCAACTAGTTCTTGTTACCAAGGGAACGGAAACGAGCCTATGTTGGCAGCTCTCCAGAGTTGGCCATTACCTCTTCATTATTTCTGCGTGCTTGCAAGGAGGATGTTCTAGTGTAAAGCCTAAAAGCAAGATAAGACTAGGGAAACTCCATGCCACCAAAGTTAAGCATCAGATATCCATGCCAGGGGAACAAGTCAGGGAAGCAGGATGAGGATTTCAGGATTAAGAGAACGACCCTTGGGATCATGCACGATACTGAGCAAGAAGTGCACTGGAGTTAGAAGTACATCATGATCAAACAAGGTGTCGTATGGAATGCCGGTGTTGTAGAACAGCGGGCGTCAACTTACCTTCATCTAAATGCTGCTGAGATACCCTGTGAGGATTTGCCAATTCTAGCATGGTGACTTTGCAGAGGGCGTTTTCCGTCACGGATTTCGGTATGAGCTTCTTCTGAAGAATGACATTGGAGTGCTTAGTTTTACTCTTAGCTCGTTTCCGAAGCTTGTCAGCAGCCGAGTCCTCCTCCTCGTCGTCGTCAGCTTCAATCTGGTCCTCATCTCCGTCGTCGGCATCCCGGTCATCAGGAGACTGAAAAGGGCTGGAGCTGGAACGTGAGCGGGGAGAGTAACGCATGGACACGTCGGATAAGTCAGGGATTGACTTACGACTGTTCCTACCACTACTGATTGACGAGATTGAGACAGAGGCCATGGACATGGCCGCTGAGAGAGGGTGGTGATGTCTTTGACTGGATTTTTCTGATGCAGAAGAGTTTTGCCTGTCCAGCATCGGGGTGACTGGCGTGGAAAAGGCTGGTGGTGGACTGATTATCGGTCCGCTGTCTGACATCGGGGACTCCATTGTAATGTCTGGTGGTGGAGTAGGTGGAAGGATGGGAGAAGGAAGAGTTATCGGACCCATGCCTACTCCGTCTCCGGAGGGTACACTTGCTGTCTGTCCTGATGAACAGGATACTGGAGGCTGGTGCTGAGCAAGGCTGGCGGAGGTTGCGAATGATCCGCCTGAAATACCTCCGGGGGCATCGTGAAGGAGTCGTCTTAACTTGGATTGTATATTGCTCTCGTGGTAGTGATCGCTTTCATGAGATATTAATCTTCTCGGCGGTGGCGGAGGCTGAATATCTGGCACACCTTGTGCCGGCAAGCGCTGCGGAAAGTCATGTGGTCTTGCTGGCTTTGACGTTGTTCGTGGACTTTTAGGTGGCAGAGGAGGCGGACTGTCGTCGTCCACTTTCCCGTTACCTAAAACAGAACCACTCGTACATTAATTTACGCCTCATTAAACTCTAATTCAGACTTCATTACGTCATCCTCCGCGACAGCTCCTCCAGCACACATCACGCACCGTAATTATTACACAGTACTGATACCCAAACTGGAAGCTATTTTTGGCCTTTCCGACCCAAATCATTTCAATCATCACTGCTCTTATCCTCCAATTTGCCCACCACAATAGCCGCAATCAGTTACGTAATGTCATTTCGGAACTGTATATTTATGATATTCCTGTAACAAATCAATGCTTTAAAATGCACGCCAACGGGTTTAATGTCGAAGCATCTCTTGTGCTACAGAAGACAAGTAAAGAGGCTTATTTTCGACCAAGTTTTAAAAAAGTTTTAACTTCTTAGCCAGGATGAAGCGCAGTGCTATTCCTATTATTTCCTAAAATGATGATTAAATTTCACAGTCATTAACCATTGCAGAATAAGGAAGATCGGAGCGACCCTAGTGTTTTCCAAACCAATTGAAAGTCGTGCTGAAACAAGAAATGTAACAAGGATCGACTCAACTATTCATCCTCTGTCCGAAAAATATTTGCCTAGACAACAGAGTTCAGAGACTGGGTAAAAGATGCAAAATCAGTTTTGGGCGTGTTCCATAGCTACGCATCGGATGCAACGTTTGCGCACTCCACCAGTTTTTGTGATCATGAATAAAATATTTTGTCGGAATGAGCACGCAATATATACACTTTGGCATTCTCATTCCACCCTCCATGCCACATCTGAATGTTGGCATTGCTTCGTGCCTTGGAAAAATACGTTACTCATTCCAGTCCCATTGCTAGGAATTTATTCAACTCAAAAGCTTTAGGAAACAACAGACGTCATGGTTCACTGCCTTCCATACAACTTGAGCTTGTCAACAGAGTCACAAATCCTTCAAAAAGCTTAGCAAAAACATGAATTTCGCATGGTACATGGAACTTGACCGATGACACGTTACAGTCCCTTGATGGCAACCAGAAGCATTGTTACTTCTAGAGCATGCTGGCAAAACGGAATTGGAATTCTTTCTAGATTTCTGAATCATAAATTGACACGATTCAAGCGCTACATTGACTACCAAAAGGCAATCATATAGACAAAGCATGGACTCTAACAGAACATCGAGTTGGAGCCAGGCAAAAACGTTACATTCGCTGTCCTAGCAACGTTTCATGCAATGTGGTAACGCCAAGGACCAAGTCACTGACTGAAATAACAATCATATAGACCAAGCATGGACTCTAACAGAACATCGAGTTGGAGCCAGGCAAAAACGTTACATTCGCTGTCCTAGCAACGTTTCATGCAATGTGGTAACGCCAAGGACCAAGTCACTGACTGAAATACATTTGCAGACGTGTAGTGGACTCTTGGATTAATAATATAATTTCAAAATGGACACGCAGGGAACTCTGTTTCCTGCTTATACAATTGCCGAATCGTTCCTTCTTTTCGTGCTCTGTCATGTGTAAATAATGAAAGAATTACAATTAGAATGCATTGTACTTCGGGAGTGATTCCAAACTATTTTTGGCCAATCAGAACTACACTACACAGGATGCGCTTACTCAGCAATCAGATTTTCATTTACAGTGAATGTAAAAGACACGCACTGGTATACGAGTTTCCGCATTTCCTGAAATTGGCAAAGGGTTTGTAACTGGACTTTTTCAGCTCAAGACTACTGTGTCATTGGAAATGAAGATGAAGCAATATGGATCGATTTTGTTAAACCAGGCGAAGTAGTCGTTGTAAACCATAGTATTGAATAGTAGGCCAGAAAAGTTGTTGCCATCCGAAAGGCCATTTCTTCTGTTCCAAAACACACGCTAACAGGAGGATTACCGCGAAACGAGAAAAGAATTGCGCAGACAGGCAGGAGAAAAAGTTAGAAGGAGCCATAGAATTGGAAACAACTGGATTTAAGAATCAATTCACAGTGACCTTCTTTGCTTAAAGCTAAGAAGATGTGGCATGAAACTTTTCTTTTTACGACGACATATATATCGAGGCAAAACTTGGTAACATTTGGTTGACCCCCTCGTAACTTCCTTTTGATGCCATATTTTCAGTAGGAGGGACAACTTTGAACCTCTGCGGCACATAAATGTAATATTCTCTCCTTCAGCTTCATGTGACGCAGATGAAATAAGCACACAAGAGGGATGGATACTAAAACCCTGCGGCAAACTACCAACTTACAGCCATGAGTTGCTCTCACAAGCTGTTCACCCGTTTGTCACGAGAGATATGGACGGGAATTGTAAATCGTTTGCTAGAATCTTCCCCCGTGCGGTTGTGAAAAAATTGAACAAGCACTGAAAGATCCCAAAAGGAATTACTTTGTCTACTCTGACAACTAAGTTACGCAGATTGTATTTTCTATCCCAGTGCAAGAAAAAGTTGAGCAAAGCAGAAAATACTTTCGTTGGTTCCGTTAAATCAACTTTCCATACTTTCAGTCATGGTACACCTAAACCTGACCTGCGTACTGTGTGACTTTATTTAGCTGCGTAATATTACAACTCGCTGGACACCCTCCGTTCCTTTAGATGCATCATTCTTCCGGGTAGGATTTATGCTTGCAACACATGGTATGCGGCGTGCATAGGTCAGCATTTGTTTCGCAATCTGTGCTTGTTATGTGGCAACAACCGATCAGCTCCAATCGGAAAAAAATTGGAAAAAAAAACAACAACCACGACTTGTTTGTACAAACGAAAAGGGCTTTGCTTCGGATCAATGAGTACGAATGAAACAAATTGCAATTTTGTGACAGGATTTCTATCCTGTCGAATTCTTGAGAGCTGAAGAGCGCCGACTGTCTCGTTCGAAGGAGGAAGTGGTAATGCGCTGACATCGAAGCTTCTTCTTGTTCCGAGTCATTAAAAGCCGTAAGAAAAATAGACAATGCCTGGTCGCCACCAAGTGATGCTGCAATTAGTGCCTGTTTAATCGATTTTTTCTTAAGGAAACTACCTGAGCTCACACCATAATCGATCTTGTCATGGGAACCAACTCAGAGCCGTCGTGAGCAAATCATCAACGCTGACCTTACACACAGCTCATCATCCGCTCATTAATTGCGGAATAGCGGTGTAACACAAACGCCTTTTGCTCGCTCTCTCACAGTTCGCGTATTATTACGCACTCGCTAACAAGACCAGAGGCTGTACTCATGAGCCTGGTTTCCAACTTGAAGGCGTGAGAGTGACAGATGAGTCAAAAGCTAAAGAAGGTAAACAAATCTCTGTGTGGATTACGACATGAGCCTTTCTCAGTTCAGATTTTTAATGCGTAGTGGGACAACCGCTTACTTTCTGTTATGCGGATTTCATATCTGCAAAGCACAGATTTTCGCTTCCAGACGCCTGCTTAACAAGCCCAGTTAACCCTCTAGGTCTCTACACACACGTAGGAACGCGTAGGATATTGCTCATAATCTTGCAAAAATTGACCTAACTCTGTGACTTTCCTCTGTCTTAACGGTACATGTATTACCAAGTCATGGTAAAGGATAGGGAAAATTAATAAAAAATATACATGGGCGAAGCAAACGTCTGCTATGCTATGCAAGAACGGTTTCGTTCTACACGAAAGCGTATTTAATTCAAGATTTTGATAGCTAAAAGGGCGTCAGCTTATGACAAACTAAGGCATTTGCCCTGAGCATCAAGGCCTTACTCCGTCTAGTTGAATTAATTTTTCAATCTTGAGCTGGATTTAAGTCTCCAAAGATGGAAGTACAAACTTGGTTTGCAAATTCTGTGATGGACACATCCGTAGGCGGGTTTCATTTGAGCATGTCACCCGGTTGATTCCTAGAACGCAAGTCCATTGCATTGCATGCGAGAAGGACATTTCTCATGGGGATTTCTTCCCAGGGTGATTTGCATCAAGTTGCGGATCCGTTAATTTTGAAAATTCTGAGCGCTGTATTTTTGTGGACAGAATGCAAAACACTTGACCCATTGTGACGTGGTCCATTTGCTCCCAAGCGGAACGAGTAATATGAGGGTTGAGAGTTTGAGAGCAAGTAACTTTGATGGATCCCACTATTTGAGAAATGAAATTTGTTACCGCGATTCTGTCCCTGTACCGGAGCTCTGATACTGGGCTGTGGTCGTGATTCTTCACTCTGTTCATTGTGTAAGAGGAGACCATTTAGGCGATTGTGGTGATAGGTTTTGATTCGCACAATCACACATCGGACCGCATCACAAATGATAGACCCGTTACACAAATTGAAACGTGATTGCAGCGCAAGAGAAACCCATGCACGCTATGCATAGAAAACTGCAACCTCTGTCCCAGTTTCTAGATTGGGAACGGCCTGGCCAAAGCAAACATTACGGATTTTTCCAAATTCTCCCTGAGTTATGTGAACTCGACACGGAAGATTGAAAAATATCGGTCAGTATATGCATTTGCACTTTACATTCCCCAATAGTAAAACTGTAGCTACAGAGAAGAAACCGCCATTGCCTGCGTCAAAGGACTGAGAAACCCTTGATTTTTTGCTCCGAACATACGCGAATGTACGGCCACCCTCACTTGAGTAGAATCCATGATTTCACCATGAATACATAAACGTGGACCGAGCAGGTAATGCATTCCAGCTTCCAGCTCTACCATTCTCTGTACATGACTAAACTGACATCTTCTGTATAATAATAAGTAAACTAGGCTTGGAACCTTTGGAGACTGACTGGGTTTGTTCTTGTCGATAGATATGTACAGGTGTAAGAACATGTGTCACTTTGCGGCTGGATCACGTAAAGGGCCAGGACCAGAAGGAGCATATTCTCTGTCTCAAGTGAGCATTTACTGGACTTGACCTTATCTTTGCAAACAAAGTTTCAGTTTGTCAAATCGGATGTAACTCACCCTCGTGCTGGATGTATGCAAAAGCTGAATGCTTCAGATGTGAATGCATACGTGATGGCGTTGGCGGTGCAAAAAATGTCAGAGCAAATGTCAACGGTAAGGAGCTGCAGCTGGGAGAAGGTGTGAAGGAGGAACAGCTTGAGTTTTTGACGACTATAACTTAAAATCTATTAGTCATTTGGACGCAGTGATAGAGGGATTCGCACGGTACAAACCACCAAAGCCACAATACATGTACAGAAATGACAAATGACGACAAGTGCTGCGACGGAAGGGCTTAGGTTTTTGCACAATTCTCGAAATTCTAGAAAAAGTGCAGCTCTCTTGACTGCAAAGCAAAGTTATCTGATTCATCATAACAGGCTTTTACATTGCTTGAGACAACAGTTATAACAATTATTCTGGGTGGAATTGGCAAGCAATGTGAAACGTTACCAGATTTGGTTGACTGAGTTTAAAATTGGTTGGGAATGCAGTTCAGCTGAGACTTGCACCATTTGACAAGTTGATGATGGAAGGAAGCAAGCTTGAACTTTTCGAGAATGACATGTAGCAAAATCTATGTCAATCTCATGATTTCATTCATATCATTTTTGTTGAAAGACAGTTGAAATGTGGCATGCGAGGAGGACCTCTCAAGTCGGAATGACTCATAGTGGGCATTATAGATACTTTACTCGAGCTAAAAATGGGGATTCGATGAATATGGTGAGAAAAGTCCTTTCAAATGCACCACACTCTAGGCAAAACAAATAACGGAGGTGTGTACAGACCGAATCCGTATGAAATTTCACACCTGACTACTTGCTCGAGCTTGGCAGATTTAAAGGCAATTGACTGAGAGTGGCAAGGAAAGTAAGTTTTTTCTTGGAAACGAACGAACGGTGAAGTGCCGTTTTTTCAATGGGAATTCCTTCCTTCTCCAATGAAACGTGAAGCCTAAATGATTTTCTGCGTCAGTCAATGACTGCTTGCTACACAGACAGATGTAAATATGAGTTCGATTTGTGAATCAAAATTAGCAGCCACAGCTTCTGCTTAGGGTTATGCTGTCAGCACCATGTTTCAGTACGCATACTATTACGACTACGACCAATTCAGTATTACACTTGCAGCACAACTTTGAGTACCCTTGGCGATCCATTAGCTACTGTTGATGGTGATCGTTGTTATTGGCAGGAATGTAATTTTTGGTTGCGAAAACCAAGGGCTGCGAGAGGAAATAAGGGAGAGAGGAAAAGTAAGAGGAGAAACGAATAGACTTACCGTGACTAGGTAACGCTGGTACTGCGGGCGGTTTGATGAACGTTAACGTGGATGATCGATGTTTGTCGATGCTGCGTGGAGAAGCGTAATGGTTTTGATGTACGACCGCGAGGGGGACAGGTAAGCCGATGATATTATTTCCATCAAGACTAATGACTCCATCGTGATGCTGCATTTGAATGTGGAGCTGAAGAGTATCGGGAGGAAGCGTTGACCGTCTCAGGCTACTTGTTTTACCTGCGGAAGCGGAACGGGTTTTGTTATTGCCCAGAGTGCTGGACTTGGTTCCCTTGGAAACATGGTACCCATTACTCTTGAACATGTCGCCCTTTCTTCCGCTTCCCTTGTCGCCGGCTGCCTCCGCTGCTTTCTCTCTCTCTCGCTCGCGTTTACGAACATGCTGCTGAACTAGTTGCTCGAATTCGCGCTGCAAACCGGATCGATCCTCTGGGTCGAAGTGATGGTGCGGGTAAGGAGGACAAGTTCCAATCGGAAATATCGGGAGAATGTGTCCGCCAGCAGTGGTGGGAACATGACGATAATGCGAGGCTGATGGCGTGGATGCTGCAACCTCGACAGTTGGAGATCGGACGTGAAGATGATCAGTGTTCTTCAGTTCTTGTTTCGTGTCCAGCACGCTCTCTGACTTGACGTAAAAAGCTTTTGTTTCCTGTAGCAATTCCACGGCACTTTTGCGACGACCTGAAAGCACAAAACAAACCAAACCATCAATATCCCGGTAATGAAACCAGAATTTATGCGCTGCCCGCGTCTTCTTTAAGAAAGCCACCAAAGTTCCTTTTTTACAACCCTCCAGTGAGCAAATCTCTTTTTCCAAGATGAGACCAGCTGCGTAAATTGATTTACCATGACTTGATATCAGAAAGGGTAGACAGTATCAGGGAGTCGAGGGAAAGAATGGCAGTTGCCGAGCATTGTTCCACTGTCTCCCTATGCCATGTAGTCTCAAGTCTTTTGCTTGTCAAGAAAATTCTCTTTTTTATCTTCCGATTTTGCAAACTTATGACGGGCTTTCTGCCTCAAACCACGAGGTTCAAAGCCACGGCATTCGAGACGTCAGCTGCGGTATGAGATGCCAACGTTTACGTTGTTTGCGTACTCTCGGTGTAGGGTGACACACTGACAAAGAAAATATTTCACCTCGGTCAACACAAAAGTCTAGGTTAAACTGCCTCTGTGGGTTTTGGCCATTTCCTTTTATGATGAAAACAAAAGGACTAGCTGCGAATCTTTTCCCTCTTTTGACGTCCTCGGGTTTGTTGTAACTAAAGACGTGCACAGGTGTAGATTGCAATGCCTTTTTAAATTAAGGGCTACGTTAGCTATCTTTCTCCGGTTTTCTTTACTGAGGAGGGAGCAGTCGATCTTCGTGTTCTATAACACTATTACCAACCCTCGCTTCGGGTACGGACAATGTCAGAATTCAATCTTGCCCTATGTCACAAGTGAATCCCACAGCGCAAGTTCAAGCCATAGCGGAAGTCAAAAAACAAATGTCAGTAGGTGGATGCATTACTTAGAGCTAGTACACAATAATAACCTGATCAAGTACAAAACTACTGGTGAGCAGAATGTGACACATCTCACAGAGAGACAATGATCGAATCATTCCGTATTCACCCACTGAATAAAATGGCCCATTCCTACTGAAGTTGAACCGCAGCAAGAGGAAGTAAAAGGTCATGTGGTCATATTAAGTGAATTAAAGCCGGAAATTGACTCTGGTCCCCTTTCTATCCTCTGCGTGCTGGTAAAATCGCATCAATTTCGATATTAATTTATTACCTGGGACGTGCGCTAATGGTAAAAGTTTGTTCCGGGCTATTTCCCACTCACCATCAGCTAGTAGCAAACCTAGCTTTGGCATGAGAGGAGAATGTGGCAGTGATGGCACCAAAACCGTCAAAAACTTTATGACAGGAGGAAGGAAGACTTTGCCTGAACGTGAAACTTGGGCCGGAAAATATTTTCGGCAAACAAAACTCGCAACTTCTCCCCTCCGTTCTCTACAGCTTCTTATTCACAGTGGTTCATGAAGTTTAATGAAACCGCTTGCTCTTTCCAAGTCATGAGTTCCGGGTTAGATTATGCTGGACTAAAGTAACGAAGCTTGAGTCACACAACTGGATGAGGAAACTTTCACCGTTACCTTTACACAATGAGCTTCCGGTCAATTTCCGATCAAGTGTCATTGCACTAGTCTGAGTTTCCGGTAAGATTGCCTAATACATGCTGTCGTGTTTGCTCACAGTTTCAGAACTGCTGTCAGACTGTGTCCAAACGAATGTCGACTGTCGAGATACGCTCAGCGTCAAACTTGGAACCAGTAGCAATTGGAAATCAGCAAAGGAGAGTCTCATTGCATTTGTAGTTATCAGCCCATTTGAGTAGATGGAGGCTAAGGGATGGGAACGAGACATCGTAAGCAGACAGCTAGGATTGTTGTATCAAGGTTGGTTTTGGCCGGTCCGGACAATTCTCTGCTTTGCAACCGTCTTTCAAACTAACACCTACACTGGAAGTATACATGGGATGGAAATCATTAGGTATTATGAAAAGAGATGATGAGTTTTTTGCTGCTCTTCGTATTTTTATTTCTCCTTTCAGAGTAGACAAGGAGGGAGAGAACATAAAGTGCACCGGTTCTTAACGTGGATTGTGGATGGCCAAAAGCACATGAAAGTGAAACCAACACACCGAGCTCAGGCTCCAGGATGGACCAGCTCCTTTTTCCTCCTGGTCAACTTCAGGTCTTTGCTGCTCTTTAAACTACGCTCCCGTAAAAATCATCACGAGCATAGAAGAAGAGTCCAGAAGCATGGGCAAACAGTACTATGATTGCTCGTGAGTTTCTGACTCCGTGCAGTCAACAAGATATGAATCTAACTACAAACGACTTGAACCACAGAGTGAGATGGAAAGACTGTGGAAGAGCATCCAGTGCACGCCGTGAAATTGTCCTTTGCCAGACTTCCCTATATGTGTTGCAATTCCTAGCGAATTTGACCTGCTGAACGCAGCTTCGCAATCACAAAGTGACCATTCGTGTGACTCGTGGTGATGAATCTTTGCTCAGATGCATAAGTTCATCCTGCCTTCACTGTTTCCTTGAGATTGCTAGAACAGAGTATTAAAATGATCAATGGCACAAAATCCTTTGCGGCTGATGTTATATGTTATCATCCGCCGTACAGTCGGTGCATTTACATCTTGGACATTTTAAAGTCAGCTCTTTTCACATAAATGCAACTCATTCAGTTTTTTGACGACATGAATAACTCCATGAACTCGCTGGAGCAGCAGTAACTGGTTATGTCCATGATAGTACAACATTCTGAAGGGAGATTTCAAGTCTTGTTCACCCAGGCAATACTCCAGTCAGGTATTAAAAACTGTCCATGATATAAAAACAGAAGAACGGTTTCTCAGCTACAAGCTCGTAATGGTAGACTTTTTGTGCTGCAATCGTGGGAAAATCAGGTGTTAATACACACACCGACAGGAATGTCTGTAATTTCTTCTAACAAGCTGAAACCTCAGAACCAAGCACCAACTTTCCGGAAAAGCTAAAGATAAGCCAATGCCTTTCATTACGTAGACCTGATAAAAATCTTGTGGACAGGTTAGCCCATTGGCTTTGCATTTGCACTCCCTTCAACATTCAGACGCCTAAGCTTCTTTCGCGCCTCCACCACGGTAAACAAGTCTGGGAGAAAGTTCGTCCTGCAGAGGAAATGAGAGGGAGTTTTGGAGGTTGGACAAGCTGATAACAGCTAATTAAGTGTGCAGCTCATGCTCATGCTCAACTTGTGAAATTGATTCGGAATACAAAAAAAAATTAAAACTTTGTAAAAGCCCGCTTGAGGAATCTCAACAAACATCAGCTGAGTTACAGGTACTCAAAGTAATTTTTGTTATTTGTCTTGGCCATGCTCAAGTTTGGGATGAAACGGAACTTCAGCCTTCAACAAGTAATAGACTAAAGTTACAGTCCTTCAGATTGGTAAATACCTTTCCTTTGTCTTTGACTTCTTAGCAATTGATTTCCTGAATCCTGAATAAATGGATCCGCTTACAAATTTCAACGGAAAAGCAGTTCCGGAAACAGAGAACATGTACATCTTCCTCTAAGCAGGGGCAAAACCGACGTGAGACGCAATCAGATTCCGATTCCAGTTAAGCAGCATGTACTCGAAAGTAAACTTGGCAATGTAACAGCACAATTGATAGCCAGATCGCGATCGGCTCTGTCAGAGGAATGAGGAAATTCAAAGGAGTAATCATCCTTTTTGTTACCAGATTATACCACTACGTTACCATTACATCGATCGGACTTTTTAATTGGAAGTGAGTGAAAGAGAAGCCTCTTCATATGAAAAGCGCATGATCAAGTTCAATTTTGCACGATTTGATTGCTTCACTTGTCCTCTGACCATAATTACATCGGAGGCAGATCAGATTGAGTATGCTGAAACCCATGTAAGATATATGCCCAAGCTTCCAAGATGAGATTACACGGATACGGGAACTGCATACTTTTAGATCACTGATCTTGAGCCCTCCCTCCGCTCCTTTTTTTCTACCAAGGTGAAAGGAAAGGAGCTGGTTTTTGCTCGATTAGCTAAATATTATTGTTCTGGCTGAAATCGTGGGACTGATTAAAAATTAGCACAATAATGAACGTTTTCGCTACTCAGGCTCTTGGTATCAGGAATGCCATCGCAGTCACTCTTGCATCGCTCTGCACGATTTCACCACACAAACTTGTACTTTGTCTTGATTAATCTCACTTGAGCTAACTAGAAGCAAGAGCTGTCAGTCGGATCAACTAGCGGCGAGTGCTCTTTATCTTGGCTTTATTTTTGCAACAACTTTTCATTTTCAATATCAGCGCTGCCTCTTTCCTCTTGAGAAACGCTGTACTGATCACAGCCGTTGACAGGACAAGCATGGTGGCTATAACAGGTTAAATTTACCTTGACTTTTGATTGCAGATGCCATGTCAGATGAGAACTAATCAGTGACGCAAAACCATGCTGCTTTGCCTTGATAACGTTCGTTTTCCTTTGAACTCATCGTACGCACCTGGTAGCGGAGTAGAACAGAATGATGGTAAGTCTGACCGATTCTCCAACTAAGTTTCAGTTGGACAAAAACGTAAATCATTTTGCCAAGTTTGAAAAACGTGAACGTGATTCCGACTGGTGCAGGGAAATTACAGCTCTTGTAACTCATACAAGGATGGCAAAGCACAATGCAAGATGCGATGCAGTGCAATTGCACCGTGCCACATCCCTTCCAGCGATTCAAACCAGTCAGACTACTGGTTGAAAATGCAGCTGATGAGCTCAACTGAGCTGGTGATGCACGTGGATGAAAACTTGTGAATCCAGCGATATTATGGACGAATTTCAAATTTGAGCAGAATGCACGCTCACAGCCTCTTGCATGAAGGAATAGTAAATGTTTAGGACGGAATGCAAATGTGAGAAAATGATTCGGTTTTCGTATCATCTTCTGGAGTCGTGCGATTATTCTGACGTGTTGCCTCGTTCCCACTTGGAGTCGTTGACTCGATGTCTGCCGCAGAGGGAATTGTTTTATAAGAACAGGATGACTGGAAAAAAGGGAGAAACAAACAAGAAACATTGCATTACTGCTACCACTCACTTAACCATCTCGAGTTCATATATTCTAATTACTGTGTAATTAGAAAGCAGAATACACCGCGAATTCCCCTCCTTGCTGCATTGTGAATACAAGAAGTTAGCATTCATGCACAGGAGCGGGTGAAATGTTTTTTGCTTGACTTGCGTCAAATTATTTTTCTGTCTCGTTCATGAAAATGAGGTGATGCATTGTTTAAACAGATGACGTTCAAAGGGAAGGAATAATAGCAAAACTTGGTTGGATCTCGAGGCGGATTCGTGCAGCTGTTCCTTTTAAAGATTCCGTTGTCAACCCTGTGGAATGGGAGAATAACCTGCGTTTCACATTCCGACCGACGATGATGAATTACCAAGGAAAAGCTGCTATCAACCTGATTCTTTTATGACTATTTCCATGCACAAGTTGTGCGCAAAATATGGATGAATGAAAGGACAAGTGCGTCCTAGTTGTGCGAAGGAAGTGGTTTCTGAACACTTGTCGACTACTGAAATGGGAATTGAAAACAGACAGGAGAGACTCTCGTTCTGTGTCTCATGTAGTCCTCGGGTTCGCACTCTTGATGAAAATGCAAAGTGGATAGTTAGATAAATGTCGAGTTGACAGCATATTACGCTTGGATCTGAACACTTGAAGAACTGTTTTTCTCATGATCCCAGTTATCGATAGAATGTGACGGTAGATCCAGGACTAGGCTGTTGCTCAGTTCTTTAACGATGAGTCTATTTACAACACACAAAGACAGGACTGAAGGGTCGTAAAATATGATCGGTATCAGATGAAAGTTTGAATGCACCGAAGGATGTGATTGAGATTTTGGAATCAAAAATCTGTTGCTGATTGGGCTGGATAGATGAGTTAATTCATTGGAACGTGGAATTGCTTCATCGGCCGGACGGAGGAGAGCTCATTACGGAGTGAATATACGGACCGACGGATATTCATAACTACGATTGCTGAGTTAGCGTTAAGCTGACGGAGTTAATAAGGGAGAATGTTTTACCAGCATGGACAATTGGTTCATGAGCTTTTTTTACCCCATCGGCATACTGTCTTTGAGTCGGAGCGGCGGAGAAGATCAGTTCACGTTTACGAAGCAATGGCGAAGATTTTAGATTCCAGACTTAGATTGTACAAGACGGAATGAAGACGGCAGAAAGAGAGGATGAGGAGGAAAGAGACAAACGTGAAGGCTTGGAATCTTGTGAGAATATATTTAATTTGTTTGAAATTTGTGACGTGGCTCACAAAAGGGATTCTATGGAGAGGCAATCCATTTGCAGACGTGAAATGTAGGGTAGAGGAAAACAAAGCAACACCTAGCGTGTAGAAAACAAGTGATGGTGGAACAAAATGCGGCGTAACAAAAGTAAAACCAAGCAGAACACTTTTCCTCTCAGTTGGATATGATGATTACTAATTCGAGCTGGCATTTAAAACGGTAGATCCGAATGTGTGTGTGTGTGTTAACGTTTAATCTGGCCCTGACAAGGAGCAGTTGGATTGCAAGACTTTGCTCTGGTGAGTTGCTGTTGCTCCTTTGCTTTCCCGGATGATTTGTGCGTGAAGGTGAAGCTCCATGCCGGGAGAACGGGACGGAATGCTTTTTCAGACAGGTATTCATAATGTGTGTGTAAAAGCCTTTCATAACACGGCTGCATTTACAAGTTGTGACTGGAGGAGAATTTTCAACAATGAATTCCTCATGCTCCCTCACAGAAGAGACAGGTTGGTGAATGAAATAAGGTCAGCAACCAAGTTTGGCGTTGGAAAATTTACTTGGTTCAATTGAGAACCATGAGGAGATGCCATGAGGGTACATGTTTTCTCTTTAGTTCTTCTCAAGCAGACTGGAACCTCAGACTTCTGGCTGGGAAGGATTGTTAAAGGTGTTTGCTCGTTCAGCATCCTTGGCTCATCCCTTTGTTTTTTCAGCTACACTATGGACTTTGTTTCTTCCCTCAGACCAAGGACAAGAAGCAGAGACGAAGAAGAAGCTCCGGAGAAAAATTTCAAATATCGTTGCATCACAAATTCCTTCGGGTGTTGCAGCCACAGAAGTAACGTATACACCGCAGCCTCCTTGGGTGTGAATGCGGGCGGTAGGACACAAGAAGGAGATGCATCATTTACAGCATCTTTTACCTCACTCCCAACCATCGCACCAATGCATTACCAAAAGCCAAACACTGAACTGTAATGAACGAGCATGTGGACAAAACACAAGCGTCTGTGAGTCTTCAGCCAGCACTTGTTCATCCTCTGTCATCTTCCTCTTGGCGTACGTGATATAAAAATGTTTCTTCAAACCTGCCTCAGCTCTCAACTCTACCTCTTTTTCACCTACGTCCGAGAATGTTCCACACTGTCAACTCAACTGTCATTCCTGGAACAATTTAGCCACGTAATCACCTCATAAGAGACCAAGGCATTTCTCAAATGGCAACTTGTACCACTTGCTGGTATTCGCACAGCATCATGTGACAAGCAAGCAAGTCAATCGACGCAATTGCGTACCCTTCCTAAAACCAGCTGCATTGTTAGAGACATTGGATCTTACAGGTGTGTGAGAATGCTGTCAATGTGAAGTTGTTGCATGTATTCAAGTCGGTGGCATTTTCCATCCGTCCTTATGATACATGAACCACGAAATTACTAACTGTAAGTGACACAGAAGTCATCGTGCACACACTGCAAAAGCGTGGGATTAAAACCAACAGCCGAGTTAACTTGTACTAGCGTTTAAAAACGACTGAGATTTATGTAGGATAAGTTGCACTTGCATACACGGCAAAATATTTTCACGTCGCCATGGCACTGTCATGAATTGGCGTATCATAAACATGTTTCATTGCCATGTGGTATGTGCGGAAACGTCAAGTTCAAAGTTTAACTGCAGCATCAACGAACGACATTGCAGTAATGAGGAAATTCACACCATCCCACTGGTATCATTTACCATTACAAATGACTCGAGTATGACACGTGACGGGCAAAATTACCAATATTTTTAGCTAGTGCGGCATGCATTAGAACCTTTCTTTATGGTTTTGTCCCAGACCCAGAATTACCAAAGAAGGGGATTAATTCACATTCACCAGCCTCATGATCCTGGGAAGGCCAAGCTTTTTTCCCAGTGCCCTACCTACTAACATTTGAGAATGGCATCAGGGGGCGATAGAATTGCCGATGAATCGGCAATAATTCATGGCTCAAAGCACTTGTTATTAAGTCTCTCTGTAGTTCGCATACGAAATTGCCAGCAGCTGATGCAGTGTAGAGTTTCACAAAGGAGTCGACAGGTAAGCGAATGGCAGATTACCGTTGCTCGCACCAGTCTCGTGGCGAGGCTAATAATAAGGTGCTCGTTAGGAGGAAAAATAACTTGCAAGAGCTAAAAGAAGATATAAAACACATTTGCATAACTGTTTCACAATGTAAAAACGGAACAAAGTGTCAGGGCTGGATCACGATCAGCCTCACCGTAGGACACCCCAAACTGTTAAAAAGAGGATGCAACATGTCTTTTGCTCTTTTTTATTCTTTTTCAGGGTATTGCGTGCAGGTCTAATGTGGGGTCTTAACACCTGATTACGCCAAAAATTAACATGTTTCTCTGCGAACGCCTTGAGACTTCCTTGTAAGGATTGGTGGATTTGGAAAAAGCCTACCTCGGCATAGATTACAGAAAGAACGGTTGAGCTTGTTATCTAATCAGTTGATGAACTTGTTTATGCATGTGCAACTTTGTGAAAGCGGAGGGACTAAGGAATGGGCTAAAATTAAACTCCATGTGCATCACTATGCTGTTTACTAACTTGAACAAGGGCGAAAGAAAGTTCCAATGCTTCAAGGCTTGAGGAGAAACGGAAGGTAGGTGGGAGCGTTGTTTTTTATCCGAGATGCGAAGCCTCAAACGCTTCGTGTCAAGAACAAACCCGTTCGGGAACACAAGCAGGCACCGATAAAGAAATAAGGAAAATTATCCACTGAATGGTTCCCAGGAGCAAAGGCGTTGCATCATTTGTAGTGCAATAAAATAAACACTGGCTCGTTGGTCAGGCCAGAGTGAGCCGAATAGAGAACCTGGTCCAGGTCTCCATATCGTAGCTGGAGAATCGACTACGCCGGATGCTGCCCTTGAGCTTGAGCTCATGCAAGTTCTCCTCATCGATCCTCTTGTTTTGCACTGGAAATGATTCCATAGGCTGATAACGGTTGAACGGAGGAGTAAATTAGAGTGTGGAAAGCTCAATTTCATCGATGATCCTCACGTAGAGCGAAAGGGCAAAGCGCGAGCTTTCGGGCTTTCACACCTGAGTGACTGCAAGAACAATTTGAGCCTATGCTGCATTACATGATCCATGATGATTTTTTCATCCGAGAGATGCAATCCGTGGAGGAGGTGAGCGTCAAGAAGGAAGAATGGATTGTGTTAAAGGATCTTGTTACAAACAAACGGAGAAAATGATGCTAACAGGAGGTATCGCAATGACTACTTTACTCGAGGCAAATGCAATACAAGGTAGGAGATTGAACCTGGTACAAGCACAAGCTGCAAACTAACTACAAGGTGCATCGAAATCGGGGATGATATAAAATGCAAAAAGCAAATTATGGCATGAAATAGAAATTGCCTGTAGAAAATTGACTTTCTGCCTCTAACCTACAAGAAGGTGAGCTCAGTGTCTCAGAGAGAACCTGTACCGTCAGACATAGAGGAATTGTTTTTGCCTCGATCGATTCAGTTTACAATGCGGCGTTGCCGAGAGCATGTGAAACTCATTACGGCATTCTTGTTTCCAGTATATTGAAGTCTGGTAACTCTTTTGCAGAACTCCGTGCAGATAGTATCAACAGAGCAGAGCTGGGCCGTCGAATTGGCAAATAAGCCAAACTAAAAGGGACGTGTAGTGGAAATGGAAACAGACCCAGGTAAATGGTCGCATGAATACGACATGAATGCGAGCCAAAGGCAGCGCCTGAAAGCCTGTTTGCACTCATGCAAAGTTTTTTTAAAATTTTAACCTTCCTGTTTTTTAAAGCGAGCAGTATCGACGTGGATCGAAGGGATTGAGGCGGAAATCGAATCTAAAATCCCATTAGCTCCACTATTCAAGGAGAAGGAATGCCTTCTTATTTATAGAACCATTGGCAGGAGCACTCATGATGTGCTTCAAAGCTGTCGTATGCATCCTTCGCTTCGACTTATTACGAGTTAATTAGATTTTGATACATCGTGTGTAGCTTTCTCCTAAGAGGAAGCAATCCGAGCAACATATTTGCAAATTTAGTTTATCAATAGTACGTTTTCAAAGTAAAAGCACGCGGAGGCTGATTCCGGTCCGAAGACAAGGCCCATTTACTCCTAGTATGTTCTCGATGATGAGGAAACTTGACGAACTGATTTGTTCAAATGAAGGATAGATTGAAAAGCTCCCGTGTACAAACTCACAGGAGTAAAGCAATCTCCTGCATGTTTCGGCCATCGGCGGCTGGATATCGAGAGTGGTTCCAGCACTCCGCACTATTCCTTCAGGTATTTACACCATCCACTTCTTCTCGAGGGTCGAGAGAAGTACATAAACATTTAGTCAGATGATTGACGAAGTTGATAAATTCAATCCGGAGCTAAAACCTCCGTGATTCAACCCAGCGCCTTGTCTTAACCAGAGGGAGATTACAGCCAAGGGGATTACCAGCATTGGTAACTTGTATACTGCTTGTAGACGCCGAGACACGATCGGCTTCTTGACCAGGGTTGTTGCCTTGGATTAGAAATCGGTACGGCATGAAAGATTTACCGAACGTGCATCAACTTATGAGTGCGAGTTCCTCCTTCCACAAGCTGTTTCATCATCACAGTGACAGCATAAAGCCGTGACCACTGTTTTGATGGCTGACCGGGCTGACGGAAGATGATGTAGCGAAACACGTCATGGAGAAACCAATAAAAGCACGAGGGAATAGCACGGAAGGGGGTCTCGGAGCTAACTAGATCTGAGATTTCGGATCCATAGCTTTATGACGGGGGTTACCAAGCTGTAAAAATGAACTGGAACACATTCTCACTCCGACCGAGAGTGGTGTGGTATGAGAAAATTAAGGTGCTCAAGTGCTCAGAAAGAATGTACTTTTAGCTCTCGGAGAGATTACCAACCGCATCTTGCTCTCAGAACGTGAACAAGATCCGTCTCTAAACCATTGACAGTTTACAAAAGATTTGTTGTGGCTTGGGCGATAGGGTTGATTACTTGCTGGATAACGGGAGAAAATCTAGAGGAGGATTTCAATCTTTATCGGCTTCTTCCAACACCCTTAAAGACTTGTTAAAGAGGAGATATGACGTGCATTCCTTATCCTCCTGTCCAGCGAGTACATTAGCAGAGTACGGCGATTCGATTAAGGTGTTGATGGGGCCGTGGAGTGGATTAGATCCAAGGACGTCATTGACTTTCTTACTTGGG
>VRMD01000372.1:0-28350 GCA_009872375.1 Sminthurides bifidus
GAAAAGTGCCAAAAAGTTTTCCTCTGCTATTATTGGGTTTGAGAAGATGTAAACACCGCGACATTTTGAATGCAAATTGCAAGGGCCAATTATTATGCGCGATTTAGTGTTGACATACCGCTATTGTGTACAATGCATGAGCTTGGATGACAAATGACTGAGAAGGACAGGCGTTTACAATAAATAAAAAGTGATTTGAAAAATGAAGTTTGATTTAAATCTTTAGAGTAAAAATTTAATTTCCGTAGGTCGACTAGTAGAAACAATTAACAAATATGGTACTGGTGACATCCGCTGCTAGAAATCGTTAAATTGGCGTCCTTATGATTGCACGTAACTTAAATCTCAAGTCACCCCGCTTGGGTCTACTCTATATAGCAAAACAAACTGTCATTTCAGTTCAACAATAAGCTAGCTAACAGATATTATCACTCGGTCAGATACACTATTAAATTACTGACGGTTACACAGCATGTTGCCACCAATCCATGACTCGGTTGGTTATTCCTTTGTCCTTTGACAAAGTTTCACAACATAACTGAACCTTATCATGGTTCCTTAGTAAATATTCTTGGGTTTCTCGTTGAAGCTGCTCAAGCCTGTCAGGTCGTGCTTCATCCAAACTGATCATTTCAGTCAAATAGGGATTAAATCTAAAGTACACGTCACTCGGTAGTAGTTCATTTAAAGTATGATGCACTGATTCTGTGTCTGTAGCAGAATCTAACACTTTTAAAAATTTGCCCTTCCAGCTTAAAGAGTTAGGACTATTTGTCGTAGGGGCGATTAGATCGCTTAAATGCGGATCTTTTCGACTTGAAAATGTTTGACCAGTTCCGATACTCACGACGCTTTGTAGGTTGCGGTTTTGCCAAATCGTCTTGGCTTCAGATAAGGCTACGGAGGCTGGATTATTGACTAGTACTCCGCCATCTTGGTGGAGATAGTGACCGAGTTTAACTTCTTCAAAATAGGTTGGAGCCGCTGCAGAGGCACGGACTGCTTGCCACATTTCATAGTTACTTCCACCGGCGTACCGTGGTTTAATGTGAGGCTTAAATCCGTAAGTTCGAAAAACATAAGGGAATACTCGTTCTTGACTGACTATTGTTGATATGGCGGATACCTGCAAATGAATGAAGATGATTCAACATTAACATCTAAACACATATAGCTGAGGAAATAGCTGCCTGAATAAAGCAGTTTATAATTACCCTAGGCATGTCGGCGTCTCGCGCAAGATGCAACAATGATATGTCACCGATATGACGCTTCAAGATTTTCTCCCACGTGGCTGTGTTATAATAGGAAATGCCACATTTCATAGTTACTTCCACCGGCGTACCGTGGTTTAATGTGAGGCTTAAATCCGTAAGTTCGAAAAACATAAGGGAATACTCGTTCTTGACTGACTATTGTTGATATGGCGGACACCTGCAAATTAATGAAGATGATTCAACATTAACATCTAAGCACATATAGGTGAGGGAAATGCTGCCTGAATAAAGCAGTTTATAGTTACCCTAGGCATGTCGGCGTCTCGCGCAAGATGCAACAATGATATGTCACCGATATGACGCTTCAAGATTTTCTCCCACGTGGCTGTGTTATAATAGGAATGGTTCCAGAAAAGGCCAGTGGTCCCCCAAACTGTGTTTTGGTTGAAAATCTCCACACTAAGTTGTTTGTACAAGGCTTCGCAGTCATCCAACGTCCTGCGTCTAGCACCTGCGTTGATTCAAAATAACATTAAGGATCTGACCCCAAAATTTCATTATGCAAAGGTGAACAATGTCAGATCAAATATTGGAACATACCCAAGAGAAAGGCTAATATAGATCCAGTACTAACGCCACATATGTAATCGAATATTTCGTGAATACGTTTCCCCGTTTGTATTTTCAATGGCTCTTAAAACTTCTATAGCGATTAATCCCCTACAAAAAGCAATGAATGGTGATTTTAGCTGAGTTGAATTTTTCACATTAATACCACTGTCAAAAATTTAGTTTGGTTAAAACTATACATACCTGGTGCCTCCTCCATCAATAGATAATACTCGTATACCCTGCCCTTTTATCGGCGGATTTTCTCCCAAGCAAGCCAAAATCTCCCGAGATGTATTCTTGATGAACAAGTCCTCGTCAGATTTTTTCAAAACTTTGAGCAGACTTTTCACAGCGCCTTCTTCACACGCCTTCACTCTTGCTTCCCTGTACAACAGCAAATGCTTCTGCAGTTCCTCCAACAGCCTTATCTTCGTCGTTCGCTCGCAGTCCGAAAAAGTATGAAGCTTAGAAACTAGGTAACGCGTTCTAGCTTCGATGAATTTCCACTCCAAGTTCATATCTTTCAAATACGGCTTCATGTCAGGATCCAATCCCCAATCATCAGACTTGACATTCTTAATAGATAACTTCTCCTTCAATGGTTTTCCAGCCAAAGCACCATCGTTTGGGCTCTGTTCGAGATCACTGAAACCAGCCTTATCTTTTCTCTCATCAAGACTATGCCGTCCAATTAGCCGTTGTTCTACCTTGGCCCCAACAACAAATGGATTCTTCAGAAATGACGTCACACTAACAGTGTTGACTACGGTCTGGGCTTTAGAATAGATCTCCTCGATTATATTCTGTGCACTCGAGGCTGCATTGCTAAGCTCATTATTAGTTGATTTCGCTAAAGCCTTTTCATCAGCAGATCTTTCAGACGTAGTCAAGTTCGCATTTGTCTCCGGTTCTGAATGATTAGAAGGTCGCTTATCCCCACTGTTGCTTTCATTAGAGCTCGCACGAGCACTAGTGCCAGCGACGTTCAGCTGAGTCGTGGGTGTTCCTGACAGTCTGTTGAAAAAATCCACCGGAAGTGTACGAGCAGCAAATTCAATCAAACTTTTCCCAACGGCAACGCTCATAACACTTCGACTGCGGCCCAAAGATCTGAAATGTATTCCGGACTTCCCAAATGGACCATGATTTTCCCGTAGTCGCTTCTAAAGATTTCTTCAACTCGCTAGCTAATCTTGGTTTCGCAGGTCTTCCGTTTCCTCTGGCCATTAGTGAAGCAGCCGAACGACTTTTAGACGCCGTTGAGTAGGTCGCAGTTAGCAGTACATTGCATCCACTGTTGAGTTTGCCCATCTAGAAATTCATGAAAATCAAATCACTATCATTGGTCACATTACATTTACTAATAGAAAACTTATCTCAAATCCACCAACGTCAATATTGCTTCAGCTGTTCAAGTTCATTGATTCAGGATATATCAGCACCTATCAGCTCAGGCAAAGCTTCAATGCAAATTGCATGCCAAATACTTAATTCAGGACTGAACTTTACAACTTGCACATCAGTTCATTGCTCACACTCTCAGCTGTTAGATGATCTTTTTAAAGACTACTCATCACGAGAACTCAACTCTGTCCCCTACTCCTTTCGTGTTATCTAATTTGGCATCATCTCCTAGCTAAATTTAACCTTCTAGAACTTGCTATCATTACAAAAACATTAACTCAAAAGTATTCCAACTAAAACCCCCAATCATTCATGGAATCTTCATCCTTACAATACGTAATACAAGATGTAATGATTTAAAATCACAAAAATTTTAATTAGTTACCTTGAATGTTGTAGCACCTCCTGCAAACGCCAATGTTTCACCACTTGAAGCTCAGATTCTTCAATTTTCCATTATACCAATTAAAACCTCGACGTTTTAGAACAGTAACAAAAGTAAAATGGGTTGAAAGAAAATACAAAATTTTACAAAAGGTGGTTAATTTTCCCGTTTTTTGAACCTTAATATTGAAACTTGCGCGTCCGTTACAATGCGCTAATGCACTTTATGCGCCTCTGCTCCTCTCCACTTCCTGCTTTGTACTGTACCAATGAACCGAACGAACTGCCTGCAGTCGTCGCTTCCTCTCCTCCCCCCAGGCCTTCACGTCCGTTCTGTGTTAAACACGTGCGTTTGTTTACAACGACATACACTGCACTGCCCCGTTCACTTTACTCAAAACGTTGTTTTAACTTTGATGACAACTTCGTTTAGTCTTTTAAATAAAAATAACTATATGCTAAAACAGCTTTTTCGAAACTTCTTTCTGTACGTTCAAGGTAAGGTTCTACAAATGTTAGAGATTTCGCAAAATCCTGGCAAAAAATCGCAATGTTTTGCACAACGACCCTACCTGTTCAACTTTCTCTTCGATTCTGAAGTGAACCCGCTCCGCCAACAAAGTTTATATGAACGGAGAGTTAAGCTGTCTGTCGGGCTGGGGAGACCTTTCTGCACTAGAACGAACAGGATTTGCTATTTGCGACGTGGAATGTCTTCACCGTAAGGGGAAAATACGCTAAAAGTTAAGCAGAAGAAAAACAGTCTCACGAGACCGGCACAAAGCCAGCAGCGCATAGCGGTCCAGTCATCTCTCAGCCCACATCCCAAACCTTACTACGTCGCAAAAATATTGCGAATCTCCAATCTTCATTCAAGGTTTCCCCACAGCCTTGGGTTTGCAAAATAGCAATATGGCCTGTTAATGCAATCTTATGTCTGCACAACACCATGGACAGTAACGTAATCGGGAAAGGAAACTGGGGAGCTCATCTAATTCATACAATGCACGCTGCATCCAAACGCATAAAAGTTTGTCAAATTGAAGTAAACCATTTTCGACTTCTTTCAATCGTAACTAACTGTAGCTATCAAACATAGCAATTACAGTTTCTTACAGCTGAATCAAAGCTTGGATTTTGGAGGTAGGCATCCACATTATTGGGGTGCCTTTTGACACATAATGTTGTTTTCCTTACCTGTTACAAGTTGCCAACTTGAATTCCTGATGAGTACTTTAATGAATCGTAAGAAAACAGATATGACGCAGTTGACTGTGCTATCGTCTGTGCGATGTTTTCACACCTCCGCCTGCTAAGTCTACGTGCTGCTGCATCTGAAAATACGATTGCTTGTTTACTCAATTATGTCATTATGCAAGTTAGGAAATGCACGAGCTGAAGATACAAGAGATTGCGCAATAACTGGAGCTAAGCTTGTCAAGTGCAGAATATTTTTGCAGCTAGCATCATAGACATCGGTAAGTAGTTGGGTGATTGATGAGCTGTGTTTTTGAGAAACGGTAAACAGGTCAGTCGAGCACGACACTCAAATCTCCTTAAATGAGATGGTGATATGATGGCGATTGTCGAGTTGCAAAATCTCATCCTGAACGCCAACATATAAAACTTTCATACAAAGTTTACAACAATGAATGACATTATTATTGAGTGACGGCAGTATTTGCGATTTGTGCAGATGCTTACAGTTAATCTATGAACTGATAAGCGAAATGAGGAGGACAGTATAGGATGGGAGGTGTGTCCAGTTTGCAATTAATGTCGTTCATGAACTTGTGGTGTGCCTGTAGTTCACAAGTAATGTTTGTATGATAAAGGAACTGGAATTCATGGATGGTGGGGGACAAGCTCTGATGCTAATAGCTTATGATGTTAGTATTAGCCATTCAGCGTGTCAACTGGATCTACGCCTTTGAGGCTGGACTGGTGGCGTCAATGGCGAAATCCTTTCTGCACGTGCAAAACTCATCCTGCACTAGGATAATAGAGAATGTGTGTCACCCAGACGCGCAAATAACCTGTTCCAACATTTTCAAGGCTGTGTCCATCGGCAACAACATTCCATTCCAGCCGTTCTTCCAAGTCCTAAGTAGGGAACCTGAAAGCTTGGTTGATGACGGTGGTTGGCAGGAGATTCGCGAATGCATTCGCAGTTTCTGTAACGGAGAAGAGCTCACACCACCTCTGACGTAGAAGACACGCCTCTGTTTAGCTCGATGTGATTGGTTCTAGGAGTAGGACGAGATTCGCAATGTTTTTCGACTCAGGCTTTTGGCAAGGTGGTGTGGTATAGATGCTAAAAGAGATGTATATTTAGTTTCTTTGGGATCATTGTTTTTGTCTTTGTGCCACAAGGAAAAGGAAGCATTTGCGCAGTATTTAAGCCAAGGAAATGTTTGCAAACAAACGGCGTAAAGAAGTTCAGGTTGAACGAATGGAGGTTATGCGAAACGTAAGTTGAGATTTCAAAACGATGGATGCGGGTGAACAGTACCTACTTTAAGCTATCTGTCTCCCGTTGATTCCATTAAGGGGCAATGTAAAAGAAGGGGCCATGTTAAGGCTTTAGATGTAATGAGTTACAGGACTGTTTTTTACTTTGAAAGACCGAAAGGAAGCTTCAGGAGAATCATAAGCTTGGCAACCAGCACATCAACAAATCCACGTGGATGGTATGTTTACAAGTTTTTGCTATTCCTTCCACTATTGTGACTGTGATGAGAGATGACGACAAGTATTTGGGCGAATATCTCATGGCAAAAGACGCGCAAAGGGATGCAATTGAACGGCAGGACTGTGGTAATGGAAAAGACAAAGCTTTCATTTGACATGTTGCTAAATCCTTCATGTAATAGAAACTTCATATTATCTGTAAGTGCTTTTGCCATGCGCTATTAAATTATTCAGCCAACTATTGCTAATCCTATCTACCATACAGGCATTTGTATTATGTGATGCCATTACCTGAATTACCGTTTATTCAAATCTCACAAACTAGAAATTGACATGGAGAGCATTCTCCGTCTGATTACGGCATCGACAATTCCAACTATGATTGAATGATAAAACATGATTGCATTTGTCCTGTTCGAAGAGAAGCAAACAGCTACAGCCGGAAATCATACGAATGTATAGAAAATGACTGAGGAGGTAATGGCAATCGATTACTTAGATATAGTTTATTTTGTAATGAAAGAGTGTAGGTACTTTTAACAAAAATCGGTTATGCTTTGCACAAAACAAAATGTTCGTCCAGGAATTCTGGCTTTAAGTTGTGCCTAAATAGCTCAAGATTATATAACTTTATAGAAAAACATATAATGTGATGATTGTACTAACAAGTTGTAGCTCACAAAAAGATTGAACGGAATTCGAGAGCTTCAGGTTAAAACATAAGCATTCAAAGAGCGCTGCTTGAAAAAAACCACTAAACAGTTTGCTTACATTGATGCCAAAATTGCATCCACGATTTCACTATCACGGGTAACTAAGTCTGACAAGAATTCGGAACGGAGGAATCATCTCTCTGTAAAACCGTAGAACGTTTATTCGCTTGCGTGAAAGTTGGCCGATAATCCGTGCTCGTGTCCGCCTTCTGATTCCGTAGTCTGCAGATTATTTGATGTGACCATATCTTCATGATCATTGGCTATCGGTACCGTAGATCCTTCAATAGGTTCATAGGCTTCATGGTTCCTATGGAAAACGGAAACAGCATTTCAATGCAATTAAAGTTAATACAATCAATCCTGAAAATCACAATTTTAAAACAGCGACTGCAAAAGTTGTTGAAGCATGTACATTCACCCACCTGTAAAGACCGTAATGCAAAAATCACAATTTTGAAACAGCGACAGCAAAAGTTGTTGAAGCATGTACATTCACCCACCTGTAAAGACCGTAATGCTGCACCATAAAAATAATATCGAAAATAAGTGAAAAGGCTCCTAAGCCAAACTTCGTATAATCTCCAAAGAAAGATATCCAGTCATCTGTTAAAATAAAGAACCAGATGTTAGTGCAAGATCACGCAGGACAAAAACAACATACCTAAGATTTGGCCAATACTTACTGCTATTGTATGCAAGGAGTATCATTTGGCCCATGCTCAGAATGCCTCCGGTCAAATCGAGCAAAACGTTACCAATGCACCAGCCAGAGGTACTTTTTCGGGTATAATTTAAAGTAAGCCTGTAAAACAAGGCAAAAAACTTCTAAGCTAAATCCATATTCTACATAACCTTGTAAGAAAATTGCAGTAGCAATTGTAAGATAAGTAACAACCAATTACCTGAGGTACGTATTTGACAAGGGTGATTATGAGCTTTATAGTGGAACATGCGATCAAAAAATCCAACCACAACACACCGCCACTGACAGTAATAATTAATACAATGAAGATGGCGGCATAAATAGTAGTTAACAATGTCTTTCCCGTTTTTGATATGGTTTGTGCACCTTTCTGTAAGAACATAAAAATACGATTTGGTCAGGGCTAGGAACATTGGTGATTGAGCCTCCAAAGGAAAAAACAACGACAGGACTTTAAAACATTGCGAATTCAGACTAACTTACGTCGTATGACAGGCATTGTAGGCATGTGACCGTGCAAGCAAATAGTGCATGTACAGAGAATACTAGGTCGTTGATTTGCACTGGTATCAGACCCGTCGGGTTCCTTTGCAGGTACTGTACCTAATGAAGCACCGAATGCAAACCAACAGTTTTGTTGAAAATTCAACTTCGTCATCTACTTAGTAATCAATTGTTATTGGTGTCTAAGAACACTTACTTGTATCGCAGGGATTACGAATAGTCCTAAATTAAACAGCGAATAAAGGAGAAATCCCGTCCAATTCAAGTATACAAAATCAAGGCTCAACCCACGAACACTGAAAATATATAAATACCCCAATAGTCATCTATTTAAGCCCTGCAGGTTTACATTTTCAAACATAAAGCCGTTTATAAACATCCCAAAATAAGAGCTTGCCTTCTACGACGCCAATTCTGGTATATTTGTGGATAGAAAGACACAGACCAAGCGGCAAAATAATAGCCAACCTACAACTTGGCTAATCACCCTCAGAATGGCGAATTTGTACACAGAAACGCGAAAATACAAAGAGGATGTACTAAGCCAATCAAACAATTTCACAGATTTGATTTAACCCAGTCAGCAAAATCTGTCGAATGTCCTGGAATTATCTCAACGCTAAATACACTGAAAAATTGCAAACTTACGTATAATTTTGTGACCTGCCCTCTGCAACTATAGTTACAACTACTTGACCCGCTTCCAATGTCGGAATAAGCAACGTGTAGTTCCAACCTTTCAAACTCCTTGGATCACTGATTGTTATATCGCTAATCGGCTCAATAATTCCGGCTTGTGACGGTACAAATTTCAATACTATATCAGTCATCGTTGACGAAAGTCTCATTGAACCAAGTTCTGCAAAGTTTTATAAAATGAATGCCATAAATTTAAACAAAAACTCGTCCGATCAATAGATTATGTGAAGGATTACTCTTACGTCGACGTAATCTCGACTGAAAGACTCATTCCAATTTTGACAAAATTATCTCTCTGCGAAACCTCCAGCGGGGCATGCAAAGATTCAGAAACAGCCGGGTAAGTTGCAGCGGTCTCCCGGACAGCACCATAATTCATCTGACCTACAAAATTAACAGGCATTATGAAGTCGAGTTTCATCATACAAATAGTGAAAAGCGGTAGCTAGCTAGCAAAATGAGCAATACTATTAAGACTGGCGCCTTGCAAACCTCTTGCAGACACTGCAAGCAGCGTGACGGTGACGTAGATTGCCTTCCATAGCCTGTCCAGTGGACTACCACCAAGCCGTCGCAGTAAAGCCATGATGTGACTTAAAGTATTGGAATCGTAGCAAAGTCATTCGTCCGTTCCCCGGTCACATGTTTCTCCAAGCAAGATGCGGAAATAATAACGAGTGTGAGATGACACTTCTCACTTCACAACCGTTTCCTGTCAACGTATCAGAACACATTAATACCGCTTATACTTGCCACAACTTTCGAGCCAAAAGTTGACTTATCAATGTTTACAAAACTAACAAACTTAATCAACAGCCTGATAAATACCGTCAATAAGGTGTGCTTGCTCGATATTTCAACTAATTCCTACAAAATACAATGAATTTCCCTTAGGCTGTGTTTCAGCAACCTGTGACAGCGTCAATATTCAACTAGGAGCAACGCATATGTCCTTCAAAACAAGCAGCACTATCAGGTGCTTTACAAACAATAACGCCCGTTATTGTCTCAGCTTTACAAATGCTACAAAGATTTCTTTGACTCCACTAATAAGGCTCCTTCCAGTAAAGCAATCTATGTGGCAATATTGTCTTTTTTCCTAACTACAAATTGTGGCACTATTTAGCTAACTACGCGTCTTTTTAAATTGAAAGATCTCATCAGAACATTCAGCTCAAAAAAAATGATTCGGTTCTAATTTTCTCACCCTGTTCTTTGAATTCAGACCGCTGCACTACGGCAATCTTTCCCTGAAACTATCCCTTGAGCAATAAATTACTTTAGCAAACACTAAAACTGAAATGGACCACGTCTGATGTGACGGATTTAAAAAATTCAATCGAAGACGACGACAGTTCAATAAAACGCAGTAATAATAAACTAATAGTCACAAAGTGCATTTGAGCAGAAATCAGCTGACTGAAGACTTTGTCTGGGCCAATGTTGATGCAATGCGCAATGGTCGGAAACATAGAGTATGGGTAGAAACTTGAATTCGCGCTGCTTGGGGCAACTGAAGAAGATCACTTGAAAATGGGATCAGCTACACTCCACTTTCTCTACGACTGAAGATATCCGAAGGATTGTGACGCATCGAAGAAGGATCGTAGAAGGATCGTAGAAGGATCGGTAATACCATTGACGTGTCAAATGGTTACCGTTAACCGTACTCCAACCGAACTTTGGGCTTGTAGAACTGATTAACGACTAATTAGCTATCCTAATTGGGGGGTTTAATTGTTTTTAACGTCGAGACTCTTCAGACACTCTTCATACAATACTGTGCGGTGTCTGCTTCTAAGAGACACAAAGAAAGATGACTGCCGTCAAATAAGTACTCTCGTCTTCATTCAACTCCACATTTTCACAAGGGATGTCCTGTTCTTTTCAGTGTTTCCCGTTCAGATAGCAGCCATTTTGGCAAGTTTCCTCATTACTGGAACTTAAATTCACGATTTTGAAATCATTATTGGGGGTTCGTGTATGAACAGGAAACAAAAGATTAGACCAGAATGTCTGTTCTTAAGAAAAGCATGTAATGATGTAATGTCTGCTAAAACTAGATGCTTCATTTGATGATATCTCATTGCGTGACTCTGGCACAAATTAATCTACAGATTGCATTGCATCCGCCAATCCTAATCTTGCTTAAAACTTCAGATACTAAAACGTATTGACCCAAGCTACAAAATTTGAGCTTGCAGCACTACTTAATGCAAAACTTGGAAGGGACAGGTGTTAGTTGACTCCAGTCTACGCTAGAAGCTTGAGCTAAAAGTTTTAACTGTGTCATTTTCCATCATTGAGTCAATATTACGCGGTCCACAGTAAGCATTTAGCAACTGTGATGGACTTAAATGGAGATGGAGTCAATTTCGGACAACATAATAGTAATTTTTAATGGGAAGAAGATTCAGCTAAAAGTGTAGTACTATCTGCTGTGCAGACAAATGTTCTTTCCCGGGTAAAGTAACGTGGGCATTCTTCCATGATATTAACCGTAAACGTTTGAAACTTCAGTGGTCGCTGCCAGCCATCCCGCTGAATTGTTCTCTTCGATGCTTTAATTCCTGAAGATGACATTTCAGCGGATTTTTGGCGGTCCCCTCACATCGTCTTCAGCGCAGTTGAGCAATGGATTTCCCATGCAAAAATGCAGCCTTATGTTACCAAATTCAAAGTACTGCTTCTGTATTGCTTAATTGATACTATGTCCCATGCCCAACTCAATTTAACGGCGTTAGAACGTGGTTGTCACAGACCTCGTAATGGCACCGTTGAATTGGTGTTGGTGTGAAAGATCACCGGTTCGAAAGTCTGGAGCCACGTGTGAAAACATTTTCAGGGAGGTATGTTTTTATAGCTTGTTCGCTACATTATACGTACGCAAACTGGAATATGGCCCTTTTCTGGATTTTGAAATGCTTGAATTAGTGTTTGTGTTGCAGATCAATTGCGTCAAAAACTTATTGATGGAGGTCATGACATCAGTCATATTATATGACTCATATAGCTTACGACGGCGAGTCAAAGCTTCCACTCAGGTGTTGACTACAAGTAAAGGATTAATCCAAATGAACTGTGAACATGATCACATCAAGTCATCATATTCTGTTCATCTAGCAGTTATTGAGCAAATTGTGATGTCAATACCGTAGCTGGTTTTGTTCTGGGCTGGGGTTTTTAGGTGGCCAATGCCAAAGTTAGGGCATTGGTAGCTGCGCAACTGAAGAGAGTTCCACGTTGACATTTGAGTCCTTCACCTGTTATCAGGGGTTAAACTACAGCTGCTCTTATCCAGTTTGGTATTCCTGATGGTTATGAAGCTCACTGAGGATTCAAGGATGCAAGTGGACTGAACCATATGGCTTGGTACGTAACTGCGGTAATTTATGACTATATTTTGATCACTTGTGTTTTATAAAGTTCTTGATCGACAACTGGAACAGTTGGGTTTTTCGGACGAATAATTGTAATTTCCCAGCAAGCACATGTGTTCTTCAGATCCACTAACACGTTGTTACTCAAATGCAAGCATAACGACACCAGAAAATTCTGCAATAATGTCAGTCAAGTTATAAATCTTGTAAATGACAGCAAACAATTGTCGCAGCTAACTACAGAATATCGCAAAATTAAAAAACATTTGCGGTTTGTATCCAACTGTTTTTTGCTCATGGACGGACAATAAATTAGCAGTTGTTACAAACTGCAATGGCGTCTTGCGTCATGATCTCCTGTATAAAAAGCATGACCTGCTGATGGATAATCACCAATCTCTATCCACCGTCAGTTCTGGAATCAGTCTTTGTATTGTTGCCAGAAGAATATGAAGGTTTTTGCAATTTGCGTGATTGCCGCCTCTATCGCGGCAGTCACTGCAGTTCCCCACGTCGAAGAGCAAGTCTACAAGGACTTGGCCAAGAATGGAAGAATCACCGCCATCCTCCACTTCAAGGGCCCTAGCAACGCCGAAGTCCGAGAGAAATTCAGAGCCGAGTACCACGCCACCGGTAAGGCTTTCGACCACGACACCCTTCCTGACCTCCTCACCGCTAATGCCAACAAGCACCAGGCTAAGACCCTTGAGTTCCTCAAGAGTCGTCAACTGGCCAAAGGCGCTGGTCCCAACTTCTTGCAACTCTGGATGCTGAACCAGCTCGCCGTCCACGAAATGGACCTCGAGCTCCTCAACGAGCTGAAGAAGAGCGACGAAGTTACCTACATCGAAGCCAACAGAGAGTACCAGCTCCTCAACAATGTCCAGGTTAACGAAGCGAGCTCCACTGACGGACCTCACATCTTGAACACAGATGGACCTCACATTCTCCAGAACGAAGTCCAATGGGGAGTTTCCGACGTCGGTGCACCTGAAGTTTGGCAGCAGGGGTTCACTGGACAAGGAATTGTTGTAGGTATCATCGACACAGGCGTTCGCGAGAGTCACGAGATTCTGAGGGACAACTACCGGCAAGAAAAGGGCTGGCTGGATGCCACCATTCCTTTCCTAAGTTTCTTGCGTAGCAGAAGGCCATATGACGACCAGGGTCACGGAAGCCATTGTACTGGCAGTATGGTCGGAAAAATGGGCTATGGAGTCGCTCCTGATGCGAAATGGATCGCTTGCAAGGCTTTGAGAGCCACCGGTTCTGGTGACAGTGTTGCGCTTCGTGAGTGTGGCCAATTCATGGCCTGCCCCACTGATTTCAATGGCAGGAACAGAGACTGCTCCAAACGTCCGAATATCATCAGCAACAGCTGGGGTAGTGAAAGCTCAACGCGTTTCTATGACGACATCATCAAGACCTGGATTGATAACGGCCAAATTCCCGTCTTCGCTAACGGTAACGCCGGCGACAAGTGCAGCAGCACTGGCTCTCCTGCCGACTACGTTCCTGCTATTTCTGTCGGTGCCACCAACAGCAGCAACAAGGTTGCTAAATTCAGCAGTCGAGGGCCTACTAAAGACGGTCAAAGAAAACCCGATGTATCTGCTCCAGGCCAGAACATCAAGTCTGCTAGTTTTTTAACAGATAGCTCTTACCAAACCTTGAGTGGAACTAGCATGGCGACTCCTCATGTTGCCGGTATCGCCGCCTTATACATGTCGAAGAACCCTAACTTATCCGTAAACAAAATGCGAGAATTATTGGAACAGAGTTCCATTCCTACCGAAGCTACTGGTCAGACTTGTGGCGACATTTCTGATGACGTGTATCCCAACAACGCTGTCGGATACGGTAAAGTCTATGCTCCTAAAGGCATCAGCATGATCTAAATTTTTTCTCTCTTGTTATTATTCATTTGATGATGATCGAAATAAAACAAAAATAAAAGTTATGTCTGCAAAGAATAGCATTCCTTCATTCGGCCATACCTTCAATCCTTAATTCAGGCTGTCAAGTTCATTGAAAGCATATGCATAAATGACAAGGTACACGTCAAAATAACCATTCAAGCACCCAATCCTATGCTGTTCCACCCACACCTTGTGGCTTTCCTCATCTTTGGTTGACACCAGATCCAGCATAGTTTCCCCCACCTTATCAGCCATTCAACCTACTTTGAAAGCACACTGGGAAAGAGCGAGGGCACCTGCGTGAATCTTCCAACCTTCTTACATGTTAGTCAGCAGGGACCTTGGAGGAAAAGAAGGAAATGAGACAAAACATACGAAAGATGAGAGATTCTGCGCCTTTCTCCCAATTCGTCTTGCAGTCCAGTACCAGTTTCCCCTACCAGCATGCCTTCATTAGTTTTTCGATCCGACTTTCATCTATAACTGCTTCCGCTTAATTCTCCTACATGATTTCCTTCTCAATCCTATCATCCTGAATATTTCATGCTCCACCTAACCTCACACATTTGCTAAACGAAGCCAAGACGCAGTAAATCTCCTTCACTCCAAGCTCTTAATGCACACAAACCTTCGGCATCCGCCAATCAGTAGAAGACACACTGGCATCCGCATCTTTAGTTAAGGCTTGGCTGTCAATGACCTCTGAAGAGAGTCTGAACTATTATTCAATTTTCTTTGTCACTTAAAGTGTTGAATATTCATCCCACGTAGAGGTACTTGAATCACGACTCGAAAGTCCAAGTGAAAGGTCACCATTCAATCTCCCTCTATCCACTTCACAACCCCTACACCTACCCATTCCTAGAAACGAAGACCTTGCTTTCACTCCTGCCTGTTTCAAAACTATCAACAGGAATCAAAATACTAGTCGGTGGCCGTACTTGATCAACAACAAATTGCAAGAAGACAGCAACACAACATAACAAACGTGCTCGAGTGGCATACAAACTGGTTTTGCATGTCATCTCGAATCGCGTGTACCGTAGCATCTTCTGCTTTCACTGCTTCAGCACGTTGTCTTCAACACGACGTAGGGAGAAAGTTCCTGTACCCCCTCCCCCCGTTACTTTCACCATACGCTCGCTCCTGCCCCTTAGCGCCGTCTTCTCCCTCTCTTCCTAAGATTCAAAGCCCAAACTCACATGAAAGGCTTGGTAAGCGAAAAAGCGCGCACAAACATCCAGGCACGGGAAAGGAACTCACACGTTCCGTATTCGGGTTAACTCCCTATGCCTAGCACACGAGAGACTTGTAGCGGGTAGAAATGGCTCACCAAACGGAAACTAGGTTTTGTCTGCCTCGTGCCGCTACTTCAATTCCTGATGTTGACTCCTCAGTTGTGTCTGAGCCCGGGAGGAGCGAACATATCTGTGCGGAGGTTCGATCCTGGAGAGATGTGACAGGAAAAGTAAATTAATTCCAATTTCCAAGAGCTGTCCCATGATAATTTCCCTCTTGAAACATTAATCAATATAAAACCCACTCACCTCCAGTCATCTCCGTCATAACGTCAATCTCACATTGACGCCTGTAATTTTCCGTAACTAAAGCGAGAGTTTCTAAGGAAACAAACTCTCGAGTGCCACAAGAATTCGTCGAAAGGCTTCCACGAGTGTGGAGGTAGCCAAAACACTTGGGACCTGATCCTTGGTATAGTGAAGAGGAAAAGCTTTCAGTGGAAAGTCTCCATTCATAATGAGTTGACTGCAATATCCGCTTCATGGATTCGTTGGTGCTGAGACAACCTCCAAGTTTTCCCGTGAGAAAGTACAGTGTTCGCTCTTAAAAAGTAAGTGTGGTGGTTTCACTGTTTGTCAACAAGGTTTTCATTAAAGTAGATAACATTCCCAATTTCATGAGGATGTGCTCCTGCTCTGATTTCAACTCTGGTTTACGCCAATCTTAGTGTTTACCCAAGTGATAATTCGGCTGTATTTTTACATACCACTTAAAAATACGGAAGAAAACTTTCTGGGAGGAAGCATAGACTAGGGCTTCTTCAGGACGCAGGGCCAGGACGAGGGAAAGAGAGCCAGAAAGCATGAGCCTAAAAGCCGAGATTAGTAGATACTGGATGATTGCAATGATTCGTCGTTAAGTAAGGATCATACAGGATTGGATCTTAAGTAGGAGAAAGTTCCCCCGGAGGGATTTGAGCCCCGTACTGTAAACAAGTTTATTTTCCGCAGGATAGACTGGCTCTTTTCCTGTTTCATTATCAAAAGTAGGTTTTTTTCACCAGGATTTTCAATTGCAAGCTAATTAAATTTTCCCAGAACAAGCAGCACTTTCTCTGTAATTTATTTGTGTAGAGGTCAAGATAGGGTACTTGTGAAACGAAAAGGTGTTTAGGAACTTTTCCATTTTATGAACTTATGTAATTCAAAAGTTACGAGTTTTCATTTCCTGTTTATCTTCCAAGCACCTGTCAAATAAAAAAGCAACGACCTACATCATCAACCTTATAAAACCACATAGGTTGAACTTCAAATACGAAAGGACAAGACTGTTACGAACGACTGCTGTTGAATTCTCCATGTTTGAAACGCTCATTTACTGGACTGGGTACGGTGGTTAACCCACATGAGAGGAAATCACATACTCAGTTGAAGTCTAGTGAGTAGTTCTGTTCGCTAGCGGACTTGGGCTGGCCAAATTCCTTTGACACATGCCTGGAAGCCCTGCTTCTACCCATTTATACTCGACAGAAATCTAATATCCGTTTCGCAAAAACATAGTAATTGCTTCTGCAAGGCTATTTGAAACTCAAAACTGCATTCAGCTCTGAAGAATGAGCTCAAATCACCAGAATCCACACTCAACGACCAGCTGCTCTGCTAATCAGACTTTTCCCTTGTAACCCTTTTAGAATTACAGGCACTGGCACGAACAGCTGCTCGAATTAATTCCTTTCACAATCGATTCATAACAGAAGCCTTTCAAACTTGTCAGCTGCAGATGAGCTGACTCAGACTATGAATCAATGCCTGGTGTACTAAACCAGGTCCTCGGTGTGATCCACCTAACCACGGGTATCATCAGCTCATACCTTTCATAGAACTTTGCCGATGTTTCGAGTCGAAAAGCAAGGATGGAATCCTGCCTCCCTTTGAAAAACTGCCCGTTGCCTAGCAACGGAACAGTGTATAGTTTGAAGATGTCGTGGCCATAAACAGTATGCAGATATACTGTTGTTGACGTTGTTTACCCGTACCTTGTAATTTGTCGGAAGAGGTTTGCTGACAAAGACCTTTGTACTTGTAATCATGTCATGTATGACTCCTTCCTCCCTCAGTCCTCCTGAGAGGAGGCGAGGCAGCATCTCATTAACTTTAATGGCTAATGACTGTGACAGGGCATTCGCTTTTTCATTTCAGATTATCGCTTCACCGCACCACAGAATCTGCTGGGAGGTTCTGCTTGAGGACAAAGCGTGAAAGGAATGTGCACTGGATGAAATCCCTTTGTGACTGAAAATCCGTCGTGACTCCTGTGCTTTCACCACGGATGAGATTCCGTCTTTGAATGCTGCCCTATGCTGAATTCCCTCGCCTTTCTTCATGACAATATGAGTGCGGACGGGGATTGTCGCTAAGCTACAAATAGTGAAGTGGAAGGGACCTTGAGTGCTGTTTTTTTAATGTGCAGCCGCTCTTTTCATCCTCCTTTTTTTACGAGCGTGAAAAATTGTGATAGGAGTGAAAGTGACACATTACAAATCATGCATTTTGGCAGCTACTGAAACTTTAACCAAATACCAACTCAGAATTCCCACCAACTCAACTCTAACCCAAATCTTAATCTTGAGGAGCAAATTTCAACTCAAGTACCAGCTCCCATTCCGAGGAATGTGAAAGTGCGGGAGCGGGAAGACCGGAGCAGTTGGCAGTTATAGAAATATGCGGCGTCTTGTACTATCTCCCACATTCAAGATCAGATATTGTAGAAATATTTAAGTGGTGAAAGGAGAAATTTGAGTTACTGGTGCAAAACGGCTGGGAAGCAAAGAGTGTGCCGACTGTTTACAAAGAGCGAGGGAAAAGTGTGTGGAACGTGTGTAGAAGCTGGAGAGAGAGAGAGAAAAAAAAAGCATAGAAACGACCAAAGTTTTCCAGGGTGAAAGAGCATTCTGAATCCTAAAGGATCTAACCAAATAAAGAAACTGGATTCGAAATGGATTACATTCGGGAATTTGATATCCAGACTGGAAAAAGAAATGTACTATGCTGGAGAAATCCTCAACGGACATGTCATCTTGGATACGAGCGAAAACTTCAAGCTTCGAGGTAAGACATGCTACCACATATATTTTCTCATTGTAATCTTGCCGCGCTACCACTTTCCATCTTACATTTCCTCTTTCGTTCCCAACCCTTTATGCACATGACTTTTACAATTGCGAATAACATCTCCGGTGAAAACGTGCTTTTCCAACTTTCTCTTCTTTGTCTCCCCCCTCTCTCCCGCTTCTAGTACTCCCAACAATTGTAATTCTCTAATAGCTCACTTACACAGTTTCACTGAGAAGATTCTTTCCCTCCTTCCTCTCAGTACTCCTAGTTCAGGGTGTGCATCGCTTTTCTCCACTTGAATTTATGCCATTGTAGTACATGAGCTTTGAGAAGTTTTCTTCATTATTTCCCTATGCTTATTATTTTCTCTCGCAGCTCTTGCTACCACTTCAAGTGTGTTTTTCCTTAAAGTTGTTCACGTTTCTATACTACTTTCTTCTATGCGACTCTCTGTATCTTTTTACCTTAAGGTTGTAATTTCTCCATACTCTGACGATGCTACGAGAGAAGTTTCTTTGCTTTTCTGTAGCATTTACTGATGCCTGTATGCATGAAACACTATTTTTGGAACAACTTCTTCTAAGATGTTCCCAGAACTTTTCATGAAAGTTGATAAAGCTCAACTGCTGAATTTGCGATTATTTATTCCCCTAAATTAATTCCTGAGCTCCTTCGATATCAAATGTACAGCTTCATTCAATCGTTGAGTAATACCGAGAGATTCGAGTGTCACTCTCAGATGGAGAATCTGCATCCCTTCAAGGAGCGTGCACCACCTTACTTTCACTCTTAGCTATGAAGTATCTGATGGAGCCAAGTACTCACTTCCTCATTGGCAACTAGCACTGAGTGTAATTGATCCCTCGCATCGTTGCCAGCAAGCAGAGGTGAAGGCTTAGCTTGGAAGCAGCTGCAATCCTTTTCTTTTAATAGACCATGAACTGATGAAGGATCCATTCACATACTTGTGAGCTGATCTGGCAGGATGCTGTAAACAAGGAAAAAACGCCCACGGGAAGGTTTAATCTCAGACTACGAGTCATTAATGTCTTGTTGAGAAATACTCAATTACGTTCTTCTCCAAGGCAGAAATTACAAGTGAAAGCAGGAGTGCTCCGTCCTTAGCTCTCAGTGCTCATCAGGGAAGACTCCCCGCGTGCCATCACATTGCCATGATGCCTCATTGGCAAGTGGCATGTACTGCAGGGAGAAAGTAAAGCGTCCAAAGCCAAAGCTCCGTATTGCAGCGAAGGAGAGAAGCTGAAGCTGAAAACTGGTGAACTGAAACTGGGATCCTAGAAAATCAGGATTTACAACGTGGCTTCCACACAGTCCGTCCATGCTTTCACCTCTTGCGACTCCACTCCTTTCTCCATTTACAGCACGTATGTAACGTGGTGCGTGGGAGTTTCGCAGTTTTAACAGACAGCATCGCGATGCTGTCCTGATACCAATTTCCCCTCCCCCCTTCCCATTCTCTCCTGACTCGGTATTCTGCGGATGGGGAGAGCTCACCTAAATTTAACAGTCTGACTGCACACTTGGAAGTTGTTTTCCCAGTAGTCTGTTTCCCGAATCCGGGATTGAAGCAAGGCGGTTTTATTTCCACATCTAAAAAGAAGGGATTAAGTCCATGGTTCATTTATTTTTGACGGCGGGAAGTCTACAGACGATGCTGCTGCAGCAGAGCAGAGCAAATATCAACTCGCGGGACGTGACAAGACCAGAAAAGTTACTCCCGGTGATATTTTTATGGCTTTTCTGTGTCACGCAGTAAACTTTTTCCTCGTGAATGAACTCTTAATTTGCTTAGTTAGTTTTGCAGAGTTGGACAGTCTTTATTTGTTTTTACAGGGGATTCACTACGTCAATATTTCTTCAGCGTTCAGTCTGCAGCTTTTGCAGTTCGATTCTGCAGGTTCATTAGCTGAGATTCCTTGCCTTCGGGGCTTTAGACCCAGCTTTGGAAAAGGGCTTTAGTATGAATTAATTGATGGGCTACTACAATGTTTATTTAAGGGACCATTGTTATCCTTGTTTACTGCTGTGTTAAGTTACGTTTTCGCTGCTGAAGGCACTCCAGTAACACAAAACCGCGGGGGAAGAAGCAAAGGCGCCTGCGTAAAACACATGTGTACGCATCTCCACCGTTTAATGAGACAGGGGAAAAACTGTTTACTTAAGGCTTGAGCCTATTGAACATATGTGGAATGAAGCCGGATAAAATGGATTGTGTATACAAAATGAGGAAATTGCCATCCGGTTAAAGGGTTCTGTTCTACCGTAACCCGGTAGTCTGTAGGTTGTCTGGCTCCAGTGGGAAAATGGCACATACCCCCGAGGCTAATCCGTCAGCTTTGCAAACGAGTCCATGTACAATCTGTAATGCTGGGGCAACAAACACTCTGACTTGAATATTGGGAAAAATCAACAGGGTGAATTTATTTAACAAATGCCTCACGATGACAGACAAGGGGAAAGGAAGAGAAATGGAAGGAGTGAGAGAGGAGTTTTTCAAGTGATAGGAAAGCAATTAGGGATTTTCTCCCAGGCAGTCAAATTGATCAGAATCCTTCTTTATCTCATCCTGTCCTCCCACTCGGCTTTGGATTTTGTGTCATGAGCAGATGGCAATGCTAGCCAAGCTTTAGCTGGCCGTTAAGGATTACTCGTATAGTCACATCATTTGGGTATAGGTGGTGTAGGATATACTCCCGTAAATCTTTCCAGGGGCTTTTAATGCATCACCGTTTGATTGACGTTCACCATGAATTTATTCGGGCGAATTACAGATGCTTAGGAAAGCCGTAACTGTTGATGTACAAAACTATGCTGATTTTATGGGGTGGCTGAAGGTAGAAGCTCGNGAAAGCCGTAACTGTTGATGTACAAAACTATGCTGATTTTATGGGGTGGCTGAAGGTAGAAGCTCGGAGTCTCTTTAAAAATGCTGGACTTTTACCAAATTCTGTTTTCTAATAATGAAACATGAAGCTTGAGCTTTTTGTAGCTAACAAGCACTAGAACAAGTAGATACCTGCATAGTAATTTATAGACGGATTCCTGGAGCGGGATAATAGCCTAGGCTCTACTGGTGATTACGAAACGTGTTGGCGCGTAGATTTGCAAATTGAGGTAGGGCTGACGTACCGCCGTAAATTGCAAGGCAGTACGATGAATACTTAATGATTCCAGGTAAAACGTTGAGTTGTCGTTACATAAAATCCCGACCCTATTAAACTTGCAAATGCGGTGGGTTGATCGGGTGCAAAGTCGTGTTTGAAAAAAAGGCAATACTACTGTAAAGCATCAGTTGAGGGAAAGAGCAGAACTCGCAGAGGGCCTTTTCGTTTCCATTAAGGCGAAACAAGACTCCGGACCACTGTTGCTCTTGTACTTAGTAACAAACATTTATTTGAGATTGTCGTGTTACTTTACGTGTAGACACACTTGTTACAAGCCGTGAGACAGTGGAAAGTGAAGTGCTTTCATCACACTTCGTTACATTTTCATTAGGGTGGAGTGTATCTTCACGAAAAAGTAACTTGAGAAGAGTGTGTATCGACTGTCTGTCTGACCCTAATAATGAGACTGAATGGTAGCCTTGAATGGCTGTACCCTCACTCAATACCGAGTTGACGACTGATCCACACACAGTGGAATTCCGTTTCCCATCCGAACTAATAGAATACAGGACTAAAAGTCGTGGTACAAAATGTCGAAAGAAAACCGAGATGTTCACTTCTTGGCTCCTTGACTCGTTTGCAGTCTTTGCAGGGTTGGTTGAATTTGAATTGTGGGCTGTTGGATTTGTAAATGATTTTGCCATTATTGTCTCAATAGTTCAATTTCGGTGGCTCTTGCTCGCCATTTCTCCTCGGGAAAATGAGATCTGTCCGATCGCAGCAGAAGCTGAGTGATAAAACGAATTGGATTCTTTGTCCTCCCTTCCTTTCATCTCCTGTACTTTTCTGTGCATGAATGCTTCGAGGAGACAGGAGACAAGGACCCGGACAAGAAAACGAGCAGTATGAGCGAAGCTTGCCAGCAGTGCTTTCTCCTCCAGCAGTGGATACATGTACAAAAGCTGTCTGTGAGAGAAATTCCGAAGATCTGTAGCGGAACAAAGGAGGGAAAGTAAAGGGGATGGAAAGAAGCTTTGTTAACTTACCATTCTTTGGTATTTGTCCAGCCCTGGATTATTGAAGGGAAAGTGACTATGGCGTTCCTCAAAGGGGAGGCAAGTCAGGCAGAAGAACGCGGGAGGTTAGGAATTTTCCTCGACAAATATGCTGGTTCCAACCAGCCAACGTTTTCCTCATCCCACCGAGAGCAGTAACTAGAGACTAAAGAGACAATACGGGAATTGCTATAGCCCAAATGAACTGCTATCGATCCAGCCCAGCCAGATTCTTTGAAAAGGACTGCCTGTTGGTAGAAAGCCTGAGGTCTGAATGTGCATGTACATACTGTAAGTAACACAACGACTTTGTTTCTTTGTTCACAGCAATCCGGGTCGTTCTGCGTGGGAAAGCCCATACGGAGTGGAAGGTCGTCGTGAGCGGGGACAGGAGAACTGTCAAGGATGACCAGTATTTCATAGATGATCGCATTACCATCTGGGGAAAAGGTAACTTTCGCTTCTGATTTTCATCCAGGCAGTGAAAAGCCGGCAGATTTCCCATCTTGCTCCATGTAACTTGTCCAGCGGATGACAGAGAAGGAATTTCAGATCCGGATCAGAGAAGTGAGAGTCTGCCGTCCAGAAGTGTAATTTCGGCTTCAAAATCCTCCAGCCTGATGGCTGTTGCTGGACATGAAGGGTCGAGTTTTGCCAAGTCAGTGGAGAAAGTTGACTTTCTCCACCTGTCATCCTTGGAAATAGGATGGAGTAGCGCTTTTCTTCCTCTCACTTGCTCCCTCATCACAGCTGCCGGCTTTGTCAAGATCAGTTACAGCCCAAATTACAGATTGAATCCAAGTGAACTTTCCATTTTCCAAGCTATTTGCCGTTAGTAGGATTTACTTCAATGTCTAAAACGAAGTCATCCTCAGTAATGTTAGAATTGGGAGGGAGCAAACGGCAATCCTTTCAACGTTACCGTAGAGGTCGTTAGGCAAGTTACCCTTATACGAGGCATATGAGGTTAAGGATGTGGATTCCGCCATTTTAGTTTGCGGTTATCCGAAACGAGAAAAGCCATTAAAGATGCATCGTTTCTCATTGAGCAGTTCAAAATTTTTTGGCATTGTATCAAACCATGCATGTATTCCGCCCATTTGAATGTTTGTTTACTCTTGCCAGTTGCTAGTTGACTTAGCCGTCCGATGTTCCATCTGTGTATTTGATTAATGGTCATGAGGCTGGCTGCTGGCTCATGGCCATCGCTTTATGTTATTCGTCAATTTTAACTGTAGAGCCTTGGTGAACAATCCCAAAGGTTTGTGTTACAATTTAATCAAGCCTGCTTTCAGCCGTTTGGTTGGAGCTCACACGTATAAATGTACTGGATTATGCCCCCGGGGCACAATTTTCAAATTCAAAATTACGTTTAAATCCCAGAATTCAAACATCTATTCTGATAGATCTTAGCACGGGGAGTCGATTCGTGCCACTGGCATCCTTCTGTGACGCAAAATAACGAAGTTATAAGGGATTTAGCTGTCGGTGCCACCTTGATTGAACACTGTTTTTTTTGACCTACCGTCCAAAGTTGGAGTAATTTCTAAAAACTAATGGCACAGATGAAATCAGCGTCGCTGATTTACCCTACCTTTTGAGTTTCGTTGCAAAACTTGAGGTCAAATTTTCACCTCCTGGTCCGGACCTCCCAAAATCGATGATGGTTAGCCTTCCCATTTTTTGAGCGATTTTTATGAAATGTCTCAGAAAGTAAAATTTAGCACCCTCCTAGGTAAATTCGGGCTCGAGAAGTTCACTGGTGCAATCAGTTTCTCGCTACAATGCATAGTTTGGCTGCAATTGCAGTTCAAAGTTGAAAGTAGTGACAACTTAAAGCGAACAGTTGTTTAACATGGGATTAAATGGGATTTTTTCATTTTCTAATAATTCCTTCAAACTTCGTTCTGATCAATGTTTCTCCGACTTTTCCGATCAAAATGAACATCCTGAATCGGCTGGTGTGCATCAAGTTTGCCTACGATGAATAGAAAGTCCAATATTACCAAACTGACTTTGGCAGCAGTATAAATTACAAGCCAAACGTTTTAGTTCCTTACTAATTTAAAATAGACGTTGGAATAGACCTATGGATTTACCTTGGTGCATGGAAAATCTGGTCTGAAAGTTGAAAAAATTCAATTGGAAATCCAATTTCTACGATCCTCAAATGCTAGGCTCTACGCATGTGGTTTAACGTTTTTTTGATTCTCCATCCCACAGATAAGCCGGATAGTCATGTCCCTATCCTGCCACGTGGTATGCACCAATTTCCGTTCAAGTTCCAGCTTCCGGAGAGTTCGTTGCCGTGTTCATTTGAGTCGAGAGCTGGTACGATTCGCTACTACATTAAGGTAATTTTCCGCTCAATTAACGCCACTCCATTGCATTTTTAATCGACGGGTTCCTAGAAGAGATCGGGATGGAAAGAACGTTTCATCACAAGTGATGGCGGCAATACCATGTAATCTTATCGCTTATTCTGGTAATGTGCCCAGGTAACGGTGGATATTCCTTACGCTTCACCTCCACAGGGAATGAAATACTTCACCATTATTGGACCTCACATCGACTGCATGGACGATCAATATCTGGTAATAATATTTTCCCTCTTGGTATAATTTCCTCTCAATCATGATCAGGTTTCAAGTCTAAGTGGCAATGTTCGGCCAGTAGTCCAAGTACCGGGTGTGTTCAAGTCTGGAAAACCAGCAGAGCCAAGTTAAAGCAAAGGAGAGAGAGAGAGAGAGAAACGACTCGCAAGTAATGATAGTGCAGGTCAATTCCACAGATCTGATTACACGACTGTATAGATCTGAAGCGACGGCCATTTGCGCAAATGTTGCCGGTAATATGAAATGGTTGCTGCTCTCTCGTGTATATTTATTTTACGAGCGTCTTTATTGCCGACACATTAGAAAATGGTTGCCCTTTATTACAGCAATTCCTCCAAATCTCCTTGAGACATGCGAGAAATTTATTTATTTACATCAGCCAGGTTCTTCGTGTCCGTGAGCTCCCTTTTCCTCCTCCCATTATCAGTCCCCTGCTGCCAGGTTAAGTACAGAATAAGGCGGGAAAGAAAAAATTGTGAAAGTTTTTTTGACTGCGATATACCATGTGACCCAACTTGAACAGGAACTGAACAGAGTGGCTGAAGTAAGTGCTTTAGGATGCACCTCTCAAGGGTCGTAGAGCCAATACAGATATTCTCGAGCCTCCTTTCCTTAATAGATCAAAGAATCCGATGGAAACCTCAGACCGACTAGCCTTGCAACAGGGTACTACTGAAGGCGGCGACGACGAAAGGGAGCGTCGGCAAATATGCAGCCTTCGGAAATTATGTCGGAGGAATTGGGAGAAAAATTATTTTCCGGGAAAAGCAACTTTCACCAGCCTCTGTCCTCTGAGTTGAGCCACTGAACCGTCGGAGTGTGAAGAGAAAGTATTGCCGAAAGCAACTTTGAGCTTCATCCATTAGGCCATCATCAAAGTTGGGCGAAAGGCTTGTGGGAGTATTGAATTACAGAGGCGAAAATTGCGAAACCCTCTTCGATAACAATTTGGAGAGAAAGTATTTAAGCCCGGTTTTTATATATTAGTGCACAGGTTTCTGCTCCAAGTGCAGTGCTTCAATTATATCAGACATGGAACGAAGCACATAAACGTTACCCTTTCATAAAGGTCCTTTGAGGCTTTTAGCGCTGCTATTTCTAGATTTGAAGAAATTAAACGCTTTAGGTAGCAATAATACGGAAAATGGCACCCCGCTGTAGGACCGGTGTTCAGATGATCTGAGAGACAACTTTCAGAAGCTGCCGCCACAAAACGGCATTGTTCGGGGAAAGTACATAATAAGAGCCGTGTTTTTGCATCAAAATCTATGACCGAATCTGTGAACTGAGGCGGTATCAGGCTCCTCGTTCATCGGTCGGAAGGACTGAGAGTGATCCTGGTCGAATTACATGTAACCTTTCGGTCCGTTAACTCTTCCATCAGTTTTCACTTGAGTTGCTTCAATTCCCCAAAGCCTGTTTTTTTCACCAGTTCTCCAAATAGTAGACTGGCAATAAAAACTTTTTTCCTCGCATCCTTCCTCCGAACGCAGCACTTTTTGAGCAGTTCGGCTCACTTCTTTTCTACTTTTAGTCGGAGCCGGAGTATGGCAATGGTAACATGTAAAACCCTGGCTCGTCATTCCCGCTTTCAGGCTTCGGCTCAAGGTTCAGTTCACATATTATCTTTTTGCGAGTGATCCACTTTCCAAACTCTCGCTCCACTGCCAGCCAGACAACAACTGTGAATTAATGCTCAAGTTTATTTGGACAAGTGGTCGTAGGCAAATCTCCCCTCATGATCCCACCACTAGTTTCGGATCACTGACTTTTCGAGCCTCCGTCACATTCCGGGTTCGAATACGGCTCCACACAAAAAGTTGACTTAATTTCCCTTAAATTCTTTTACTTTTGTGCCTTACAGCAGGGCGAATAATCTCGTGTTCTTTCAGGCACAAATTACATAGATTACCATTACACAGACATAGATCCCAGTACTAGGCTCTGATTCATCTTATCAAGTGGTTATAAAAACAAAGGAGGGGGTTGAAGGCCTCTCAAAGGCATGTTACTCCAAAGTAGAATCTGATAGGTGATGAAGCACGGAGACTAACTTCTGGTTGCCTAGCAACAGAGAGGTAGCACAGGTTCAAGAATCGTGTTGTCTGGCGACAACTTGAACAGAAATAGCATTACATTCTCTTTTGCTCCTTTTCATTGGAATCGCCACGATTGGATTCCCCACTAGATTGGCAAAGTTGTTTACACCAAGAGTCCTCTTGATCAACTGATGGGGCTCATCCATCAGTATGAAAAACTGCTATGTTGTGCCCCCAGGGTCGTTGACTGGTTGCACACGTTTGAGTAAATTTGTTATTTGGGACTATGCATATTTTACGATCCGATATGCCATCGATGCAAATTTCTACTCCAGCAACCGATAGAAATTCAAATTTATTTCCGTCTTCCCAAACTCCGTCCCCAGGGATAGGGAACACATCGGCAAGATGCAAGTTAATACGGAATAGAGATCAAGAGTGAAGATTGGCTGCGAAAGGGAAATGGTTGTCAATATTGGCTCATCATTTGGTTTCCCCTTTCCGGTTTCCAGCTCCATTGTTCCAAGGCCGATAAGGAGAAAGACGTAAATCAATGAAATAAGCCGCAAAACTATAATAATTTTCCTTGTTTACCATTCCAGAAACCAATGTTGGGCGAGGCGAAACAAGCAACTTGTTGCCTGTGTTGCGAACGGGGTCCAATTTCTCTCAAGACACAACTCGAAAGATCTGCTTACGTATGCGGTGAAAGCCTGAGGGTGAAAGCAGATATCGACAATCAGACTGAGGAGGAAGCTCGGCTCAAACTTAAACTTGTCCAGGTAAACAAGGGTTTCTCTCCTTTGTTTCGTATTTACATTCTACCGTGTACCAATAACCTGCAATATTTGAACAAGAGCGTACGAGTATATGCAATTTGATTGGCGAATCTTGGAGAAAGTAAAACCTCAGGAATAGGAATACTCTGCAGTTCT
>VRMD01000373.1:0-28334 GCA_009872375.1 Sminthurides bifidus
CATAAAAACGCAAGGAACAGGACGAGTTGATGCAGGGGGAAAGAACAGGACACAAAGTCTGATTACAGGTTTTTGGAAGCCAGTTTTCTAAATAGGTGTCGTATTTAAGGAGAGTGTGGAAAAAGACAAGCGACATTTATAGCTAGATTATCAACTGATCTCCTGCGGAGGTAATTGGTTAATATTTCTAGCTGATCCCATCCCCCTTGTCGCAACCTTGGTATGTATATGCGTTGTGGCTCAAGGCAACTCAGTCTCCACTATCTTATCTTTCCATCCCTTGTCTGACGAGATTCTTTGGCAGGGAAGAATGCAAGAAATTAATAAACCTGCCTTGGCCAATTACTCCACGCGATTAGGATTAATTACACTGAATGTTTATGATGAAGATTTTGGAAAGGATAGCGGATATGTTTTCGCCATATTTCATCGTGTCAATCAGGCCTACGATAACCCTTAGGTTGATTAAGCCACTGACTCTGCCTTTCCGCCCTGTTCAACATCTTTTAGCGGATGACTCGACTAATTTTCATGCAAATAGCACTACAAACAAATGTGACAGCCCGCATCCTTGCACTTTTTCAGACTTGATGTACGGACCTGTATTGCTGTTTTCGTGCTTGGTGTTGTCACATCATCGGGATGGTTACCTCTTGGTCGTTGAAGCTGATGAAAAATGACGGATCTTGTTCTGTGTCTTGTATCGTCGTAATGACATGTGCATTTAGTCGTTGCACACTGCACCGGTGACAGGGCATAAACTATGGAGTTTCCTTGCTAATTAGCTTGTGGTTTACCATTTACTGTTGCTTGTTAAGTTTTAGAGATTTAAAGACCGGTAATTTGACAGATACTACGAACAGGACAGAGCAGAGCTGCACGGGGAAATGCATTTGGATGATCACCATTTTTCTCGGAGTGGGGTTAAGGCCTTTGTATGACCTTGATTTAGTTTTTTGGTCACCGAAATTCCCTGTTTGTTACAATTCTGACTCAGTCTTCACTTACTTTGACGCGAACGTCATGCATTTTTGGAGTCATCTACTATTAGTAATTAGTTTTGTGAATCAATTTCTTGCAAAAAGTTGCACATGCTCTAAGTCGGTGTAAAATTCGTGAAACTGCCTTGCCCTGACAGTTTAAAGGTGGTGTAGCAAGGATTTACATATGAATAAGAGGTATTCGTTGCTGGAATTAGTTCGGTGAATGTTGCGGTGACTCAATACTTATCATTGATACTAGGTTACGAAAAAAATAAATCAATTAAAATCAAGTGCAAAAGAGCTCACACTTACTATTACCGTGACTGCTATTCTTCCTCGTCGTCTTCTTCTCCTTCATCCAGGGGTATTCGGGCACATTAACGTTATTAGGATTAGACCCAAGTACACGATTGTCAACGACGACCATTTCGTTCATCGAGCCAGGTCCATTGTTAACGGACATTCCGTTCCCCACGTTGTTTCCGTAACCAAGGCTGTTGACTCCAGGATTATTGGGAGAGGAGGGATCATGGTGGCCGGGGCTCATATGGGGGTGAAGATTCGAGGAATGCGATAAGGACAGGGGTGTCAAATGACCAGTGGGCACTAAAGGGTTGCCGGGGTTGTTATTATTTGCAGAAGAAGCACCTCCGCCGCTAAGAATTTCCGCCATGCAAGGTCTGCTCGCAATGAAACCAGTTTCCGACTCGAAGCCTTCCAAGGAATCCAGACTCTCCATTTCCATCGTTAGCACGGAAGAGGAGCCGGGACTAGGGTTCATATTTGGACCAACCAGGCCATTACTCGAAGAATGCACAGCTTTGTTCAAGCCCACATTTCTCGTCCAGCAGGGTGACACTCTGTCGATCATGATTTCACTTGTGGGGTCACACACTCCAAGACGTGTGAACGGCTCTTCCCTTCTTCAAGCTGTCTAAATTAGTAGCTCCTGGTGGTGCGAGTGCGGGTAATCGCCTGCAAATTTCAAGGGTCAGGGCACAGCAGGACACGGCGTTTAGCCCCGGCTTCAAACAGGCAAGGGTCAGAGTGTAACAGGTGTCGGTGGACTGACAGTCGAAGGAGCGGGTAAGGTGGTTGTGGTGGGCGGCAGAGAAGATATATTTCCTGGATACAACAAGTTAACTCCCGAAACACTGGGATCGGAGCACCCCGCTATGAATTATGAGTTTCGGTAATAAATCACTCCAGCTTACTTTATCCCTCGCCACAGTGTGTCCAATTGTCTCAACAACACTTTGAAACCTATTACTGTTCTGTCTCCGAGCTACAAGTCCCGGATTTCATGAGCCATTTCCAGGATAAGACGGAATCTCACCACAGTCTCTGTTGAAACAATAAAATATCACGCGAGTGTGGAGGCTCGCACTATTCCTAACGTAGCTGACCGCCTTTCCCAACCCCCCTCTTTAACATTCCGGTTGGCGCTTTTGCACAAGCTTGTGGATATATTCGTAGACGGGTTTGTCGGATTTGAATCTGATTCCAGTTATGGCCGAGGAGCAGTTTGTCTTGAGACTTTTATTTCCTTGGAAAAACCGTCTGTCCTGAAAATCCTCTCGGCTTTTTAGGGTTAACTCTTGCTGGCAGTCCGTAGAGTCCGTAGTGGGCTCACAGTGCTGAAATAATGGCTTCGGGAAGAAGAAGTACTATTTGCCACATGTTGCAGGTCCATAACACTTTTTTCTCTTCCTTGGCCATCAGCAAGTCTCATCTCCTGTCGTAATAGAATTCATGATCACAGCAGGCGTGAGTTGGATGCCAAACGTTTCTCCAGTTGTGACTTGCTTTTCTGGGATTTTCTCTTCTCTAACGGACGAGTTCACCATGTCATCTTCAATCGTCTGAAACAATTTCATCCACTTTTACAATGAAATCATAAAAATTTGTCCCTAAACCTCCCCAGTGGCTTATCGCTCTTTCAGAACTGGGATTTCAACCGGTAACTGTTTCTAACACCTTAACTTGCAACCAACATTGACTTTTCGTAGATTTTGCAGCAAATTTGGATTTTTCCGTAGAATATCTCTCTGGAAACTAACTATTTGCGTGCAAAATTAANCCTTAACTTGCAACCAACATTGACTTTTCGTAGATTTTGCAGCAAATTTGGATTTTTCCGTAGAATATCTCTCTGGAAACTAACTATTTGCGTGCAAAATTAATTGGCCACACATTTGAAGTAGCAAATACGACCTTTGTGCAAAAAAATATTTGCCAATTTTAGCTCCTCAGAGTCTCCGTACATAATTACAGGTTCTGGTTACGTAAACTGCGAATACTTGAACCCTTGAACGTTTTCAGAATTGCAAAGCCTACACCTGTACCTTTTCCTGCCCTGCAGCTTTTAGCACAACTCCAAGCACCAGTTCACAAAAGCTGACTTGCAGCACCGTTCTTGGTTCGCGTAGCAGGGTTGGCGAAAGTCAGAAGCTGCTCATGTTCACATTCAGGTTGACTTTTAAGACTTTGTTCGCTTATTATTTATCACCGACTCAATGACATTTTCACTACTAGTTGGGGATGAACGGCAGGAGTCGTAGCTGTTCAACTTTTCACGCTGTGAATTACTACCCAGCTCCTACTGTTTCTTGTCTAGGATGTACGGCAATTCTGTCGGCAAGTCCGGCCGTCTCTTGTGCACTCACTCACAGTATTCCAATCCGTCTCGAATAGCTTAAGGTCTCTCTGCCTGACTACTTAGCCCTGTACCTGTCCTTATGTCAGTCGAAGCTCAGACTGAGGAAGGAGCAGCAAAGGGGTTGGACCGACCATAGCAAACGTACAACGTTTTTGGAGCTACGATAATTTCTGCTAGAACGGTTCTTCTCTTTGGAGGATTGCGAAATTTGGTATGCAGGCAAAGCACGTGCTGGTTTACTACTTTCCTTCCACTGAGTCAAGGTAACTGGTGAGCGAAGGGCCCATAAAGAGGCATTGAGCAACAACGTTGAGACGTAGTGGACGTATGAGACACCGACAGGGACTACCAGGTGTGTACGTGGGAATTCCGACAAGGCAGGTGGCAATGTCAATACTGAGGCTAACTGAGATATCAGTTTTGTTCTTCTCTGGCATTTGTTGTGCAAATATTTTATTCTTTTTAGAAATAAATAAATCAACTTTACCCCAGTAGCAAGTCAGTCCGAGTGTGAGAGTTGCAAATTTCTTGTCTTGTATCTCTAATCTCGATTATTTCATCCGTGTTCATCGTACACAGTAGCAGAACAAGTTGCTCTTTCCCTCCTACAGAACTTATCAACTGTTCACTACAGCTGGTACGCACAGATTTGCTATTCTTCTTCTTCCTCGATTAGTTTCCACCTCAGCTGCTTCTCATGATACCCAGTTTGGCATACGGTAATAAGGGAAGGCAAATCAAGTGGAATTAGTTTGTTTCTTGGCCAGTTGGCTTGCTTCACCTGATCGTCATCACGGGTGCACTTGCCGCTTCTTTTAGCGTAGGTTGTACAACCAAATCGTATGTACACTTGTTCATCTGAGGATCTTAACTTGTTTCTCAAGCTTGGGGAATATTTGGAAGAGAGAAAAGATTGCTGAATCTTCTTGTTATCAAGGAGCTGTTGTTGGAGCTGCGGGCTTGTTTGGCTGCCGTTTGACCACGCACACTCTCAACTTTAGAGGGATGTTCGTGTATCAGGATCCTTGTTTTTTATCGACCTCTTGTCAAATTCTTTGCTTTACACAGTCTCCAAATCAATTTATGAGCCTACCCGCAGATTTGTTTATCACACTTGCCGCTTTAAACTTGCGCTGGGATGCACATCACTCTTCCTACCCTTCACCTCCTTGTACACTTGTCAACACTTTGCAATTACACAAGTATAAATCTCGTCCAGCCTTCAGCCAGCTCAGGTGTCAGATTTCAAACAAATGACGATGACCAGTATAGTCCTCTGGTGCAGAGGCAAACGCTGTTTGAAAGAGTGCACAGTTTCCAAATTCACAGTTTTTTTGTAGGTTTTTCACTTGATCACGTTCTGATTCTGGACATTGGCAGTAGCTCATGGGTGGATGAAACGTTTCCACTGTCTCACTTAATTTTTCAGTGTACTCAAGTTATTGTAACGGTAGATTGATGCCGTTTAACTGTAGCGCAAGACCAGGTCGTAGTACGTTGTGAAACTCTTTTTCTTGTTTGTAGAACGAACAATGATACTCTGAATAGGGTACCTTCAGTTCGATTTTTGAACGAATAATCGGTAAAGAGAAGATGAATACACACACGGATTCTTGGTTGTCACAAGGCTCAAAAACAATGAGAGAAGAGAAGCGGCTTTCCACACTCTGCTGTGAAGGCAATCAAGCCGGATGTTTTCCACGCCGTGTTTTGACTTTGGGGGAGAATTGGACAAGACGTTGCAATAGAAGACGATGAGATGGAAATGAGCCCATGCTTTCAATTGGATCTCTTTAAGTTTCACCGGAGAGAGGAAGCAGGCAGGCGGCAGCATGCGAGAGTTTACGTTCTGCTTACACCACCACCACCGCACCACACGCCAGAAACCAGCCCCTCAGCTAACGTTGGGATGATGCGAGCGCAGTAGTACAGAATTGTGTTTTATCATCTCAGCGTTTTGTTTCCTGCTCCCGACCCTTGTGTTCTTTGGCACAAGGGTTGCATTTTGTCTATGTTCCGTTATCAAAGAGTGAGTTCCAGCTCTCTGTGCATCAAGGAAAAGTGAACTGGATCTGGTTCGGGGGTGTGCTTTCACATGGGTACCTTGTGCGTTGTAAAAGTTGCGGATTGCACTGTTTGTGCTTTCCTTGCCTTGTGATGATCGACTGATATTGAGGAAAGACTATGATTTTGTGATAGAAGCGACTCTTATTTCAGATTAATTGCTTAAAATTCAACAAATTCGCTATGAAGCAGCCAGCAGCCTAATGCTACCCTTTGCATGAAATTGATAAGGAATTTTCAGGAGCAACTGACATTTAATTGAAATTTTATAGGATTTATCATCAATCAGTTCTGGTGGGCGGCATATTCCGCCACGGTTCGTATTCCAGCCCAGGTCTCTTTCGCACAGGGTAGAATTTCTGACTCAGGTAGGAGAAATCCCGGCATTGGACTTTCAGGACGTAGTTCAAAGGTATACGACCACTTAAATAAACCGGATCCACTTGGCCCAGTCGTCAGATGCTCCAGCTGCTGGAGCGTTGCCTAGGCTTGTAGCGCTCCCTACCTGAAAAGTTCTTCCGTTAACAGCGTTGATAGCTGCAGCTGCCCTATCGCCCACCCTTTTCTATGAATTGGCAAAAGAAAATGTACATTTTAGAAAATTATTGTTCCGAATGAGCATCATCACTACTCAATACTAATACCGAAAGAACAAATCGAGGATTCGAAATTGTGATTGTCGTAGCGCCTCACCAACTCATCGTAGTCATCAAGGGTCACATTACCATAACTCCAAGGTGTTAATATTTCCTATAAAAAATTAAATCAGAAATAAAAATCCTGTCCATGCGATACCAAAATGTATGCCAATTACTCTCGCTTTGAAAAAATACTATTTAAGCTCTTGATGATATGGACTTGGTCTTCGATGCTTCATTGTAGTTATGCTTACCTGTCCAAATGTGTGAAGGGCGGTATAAGCTCTCCATCCACGTCGAGACTCGATAAAGTCTCTCATAGCTGTAGTTTCAGCTTCTGAAAAGGCACTAGTACCCCGGTATATTTGACTGCAAGGATCAGAACTTGACCCTTGACCTCCGTATCTGTATCCGAAATTTCGGTTTCCATCCACGCCGACGCAACTACTTCCCGCATTCGGTCTTCGGTTCTTTCTCCACAAGCGCTCACTTGTTTGAGAATATTCGTAGCCGTCAGGGTTGAGAACAGGTATTAAGAAAAACTCGATCTTCTTCAGTAAATCCTGGTACTTATCATGGTTTTTGACCAGTTCATTAATAATCCAAGTTGCGGTGGCTGGCGCTGCCCATTCCCTTGCGTGGATTCCTTGAATAACATCAAATAGTCAAGTGCTTTAATGGTCATTACAATAGCAACTGCGTTACGCAGCTGACATGGAGTAGTGGCCATAATTACATGAATATGTAAAAGTAAAGTTAATAAAATTAACTCACCTGCATCGATGAAGTAGCGTTTCTTAGCATTCCCACGAGGCGACCTTATTCCAAGAAGGTTGAGAACAGGTATTAAGAAGAACTCGATCTTCTTCAGTAAATCCTGGTACTTATTATGGTTTTTGACCAGTTCATTAATAATCCAAGTTGCGGTGGCTGGCGCTGCCCATTCCCTTGCGTGGATTCCTTGAATAATATCAAATAGTTAAGTGCTTAAATGGTCATTACAATAGCAACTGCGTTACGCAGCTGACATGGAGTAGTGGCCATAATTACATGAATATGTAAATGTAAAGTTAATAAAATTAACTCACCTGCATCGATGAAGTAGCGTTTCTTAGCATTCCCACGAGGCGACCTTATTCCAAGAACTTTAAGTTCCCTTCCTTCGTAGGTTTTGCCGATGATATACAATTTTGTTATGTTGGGGTAGTCTCTTGCCATCATATCCATCCAAGCGTAGATCTGGATCCCAGCAGGTACAATTACAGGTGTAATCACTAATCACATAATTAGTGAAAGCTAAAGCTAAAACTAAGGAACCAACAAACCTCTTTTAAACTCCAGTATCTGTCCCATTTAAGTCGGTTCGGAGATTGTGACGCATCTGCATGTTGGGCCTTGTTTTCCTCATCAATACTCTCTTGTAGCATCTGTGACACATTTGCGTGCCTGATCTGGAAGTCTATTCCCATGCTCCTCAGAGTATTTTCTACCATCGCTGATTGGCTTGGGTCCGCTCGTAATTGAATAGGCGACCCTAAGTGTATACGCTTCCAGAAGTCAAGGCCATCATCCTGCATTTTATAAAGCGGAAGTAGGTCCATGGGGTCACGAATTGTAAACTCGTATAATTTGTGACTGCGGAATCAAATAGGAAGGATTTTAACGATCGGGATAATCTTGCTAAATCAGAAGAAATGAAATTTATTAAGCCACGCTAGATCATGGAAGCTTGAAGTACCTACGATATGGTAATGTCAATGTAACACCAGCTTTTTATAATCCTTACCCATTGTAGAAGGAAATGTTAAACTGACTCGAATCATGGCTTAGCGAAGCTAACAATACCACCATTACGAGAAAGTTTGACAGCAACTTCGTTGCCATGGCAATGGAAATAAGTAAATTTCGCTATTATTCACAACCAGAGGTAACTGCTCTGTAAAGTCTCTACGGATTTAATGCTCTAGCTCAACGTTTTCATAGCTGGGAGGTCTGTTCTGCTATCCAATAGGAGATTGAGTCGTAATTTGTCTTGCGATCCAGCTTTTATATCGAAACTGACCCAAACAATCATTAACTAATGGTTCTAGTAATACGAAAAACACCTAATAATTATGTTGAACTAGCTCTACTGCTATGAGGAAATTCTGCAATTATGCTAAACAATGCCAGGGCAAATGCTGCGCGTGATAGTCATTGGCATTCATTCCAAGTGTCGACTAGACATAATGTCAGGATTATTGTGTTTAATTTGGCATAAGTTGAACGGAACCATCAACAATGTGCACAGCAATTACAGATAATTAGCACGTGTACGCATTCTTTCTTCTTCTAATTTTAAAGCTAGAGTTTGCTAAGGCGCATACGATGAGGACAACTTGAACTGACGACTTTCTGCACGAGACAAATGAATCATAATCGTCCTTCATGTGTGAAAATCTGAAATGTCAACATTTTCTAGACATAAGCAGGAAGACATAACAGAACGTTCAACATAGCATTTCATCAGATAAAAGAATTTATGACATTCATGATAGAGCTTCACAATTCTACCTATGCTAAGTTTGGCTAAGACTTGTGCGACTCTAGCTGTCCATTATGAAAGCTTTATTTAGAAGAAGCCAATCCAGCCGTGAATTATGAACCCAAGACTGATGCGAATCCCAGCTTTGAAGAAACAAATTCTAGCACGGAGCAAGGATACTAGAATTAAGAATATAGAAGAAACAAATTTTGCACATGATGGAATTTGTCGCCTATTGGAGAAAATGTAATTAAAATTTTATCCCCCTTTCGGAAACTATTAATAGCGGATTTATTTTTTCGGACGTGTTCCTTCAGCCTTAAATGCCGTTGGCACCAGCCACCCAGGTAGTAGCGGCGGTGTGAAGCAAAGCTTGCCATTACCTCACCTTAAGGTGCAACAAATAAAACGCCCGTGGACATGGCAGAAACAATAACTTTTGTACTTTACTCGCTGCGTGGCTCCAAGTCTTTGCATTATCATCTTTAATAGCACCACTTTGAAAGCTCCGAGTCCGAGAGTCCCGAACACTTTATGATTCTCAAGGAGGGAAGAATGTCAACTTCTCAAGTAGCGGGACATTTGCTCTTCGTACAACCACGGCAGCAATAAAAGGTTTGCCTAATGCGAATTTGCTAACCCAAATTCATTGTCTTTTGCTTGGAGTGTCCGAAATTTTACGACTTGGTGTCACTTATTCGAAAAACTTTGGATTTTTACTATTAAGCGTAAATATTGAAGGAAGGGTATTTAATATTTTACAACGTCTAGTTTCAACCTACAGGGGAAACAAAACTGCCAAACTTTCATTTCGGTTAGGTGGGTTGCTCAATGAGACAGGGGTGTATTCCCAGCACTGAAGCCAGTCCACCTTCCGTCGCAAGGCTTTCCCTTTAGCTGTAACATACGTTGGAGATCGCCATGGAACAATCATCAACCTCATCAGATCACGGATAACGTTATGGCTACCGCAACATACCGTGCTCAAAATTTTCAATCCGGTCACGTTTCCTTTTCAAAATCATAAGGTATGTGAACACACATACGCAAAACACATGTTGTATTTCTGGCTGCCGTTGGGTTTTGAATGAGGGTAGAAACCGGGCCTTTCACTTTCAATATTTCTTGATGCTGTACACGGCCAAGGGCTGAGCACGATCCACAAACTTATTGGATTCTGGATTACAAAATAAAAAAGTATTTGTTCGGATTCTTGCAGCATATTCCGCGTGGAAAACCGTGTAAAATAAAGTCAGCTGTTTAACTCGGCCCTGTAACATATCTTTCTTCAACTCCTACTTTTGAAAGGCCTAAGGTTCAATATTGGCCCCTGACCCTGAAAAGCAGGACGGGATGAGTATGGAGTAGATCCATCGGTCTTCGACAGTATATCTGCAGCCGTTTTTGTGATCCTCAGCTTCTCGTTAGCCAAATTGCGTTGAACTTCAGATCAATCGACCATCATCTTCATTCACGCGTTGCCATGGGTACGAAGTCTTGCAGCAGAAATAGCGAAACTAATGTGAAATATAGGCAATGTCAATGATCTCTTTTTGCAGGCAAAAACACTGAGTTCAAATCACTCATGAATGCAAGCACTTTTGGCTGGCATCACAGCCCAATCGAATCCCGGACCTTGCATCATGAGGCCATACCTCAGGCTGTAAGTTTGCCTGGTCCTATGGATTGCACAGCCACTTCCGTCATATAAGTTCCAGCAACCGAGGGAACTAGCTACAGCAACCCGTTTACTAGGAGAGAATACCAGTTTTGGTGGATGATGTTTTTGTCGCTCGGAATTTCTCGGGAAACAATGAATGCACTGAAGCATGCCATCATAAATTTATTCAGTCGATTTTTGCCATAAAGTTTGAACCCGTGTAGCTTTTGAAATTCCGCCGAGGAATTTATACATCCCATGCTCTAGCTCCGTGTCTTTGCTTTATGCCACTGTTCCTGCAATACTAATACCGAAATCCTCATCGGCTTCCCTAAAGCCACTGCCTGCCCTGCACCACCCGGTACTCTTTATGTGCTCCACCATCTCCAAGTTGATACTCGATATGATTTCTTGGCTTCGGGACAGGAAGGCTCCTGCACTCGCTCCTTTACCTTGAGAGAAGTCTATTCATTTCGGAAGTTCTTTTTTAAAACCGGGCATTGTTATGCCCGTCTTTATTTCATTGTCCTTTGCCCAAGTCATATCTACAAAGCCATTGTTTCCGTAAAGTCTGGCTCAGACTTGCACACTGAGTTTGTAACCCTCCACCAGTGTCGAGCATTGCATCACGCTGGTAAAAATGCCATGACAGAAAGGCAAGTCCATCTTTTTTCAAACAGCTCCATTTTTAGCTTCGTCTCCTGTTTTGAAATTCTTTATGGTGTGAACGAGACCGCAGCAGGACAGAATAAGAAGATGCTCGCACCACAAACAGGATACTGTCTGCATATGATTTCATTTTGGAGAAAGCAAGCGGAAGAGTAGCCGAGCCTTGCACGCAGCTCTGCTTAAATCTTTCCGGAAAAGCGTCACCATTGAATATGTCATCTTGACTTTTGACTGCTTATAATATATTGTTGATGGGGTGGGAATGCGACCCGGGAGTTGACAAGTCTCTTAGACTTGTCCTTGGTGTAGATTCAATTCCGAGTCGGTAAAGAGTTGAAAAGTCTCTGCGGATAAGGTGATGTCAGTGATCTTGACCAATGGTCTTGACACATGGTCGTAAATCACCATTAGCCTCTAACCGTAAACTGCTAAGAGGTTTCATCCCTGTCCTTCTCGTCCCCTCGTCTTCCTTCCCTTGTCCATCAGTTGAGCTCTTTTTTTCTCCTCTCACTGTTTTTTCCGCCTCTTTCCTTCCGCGCCTCCGACTTTTTTAAGGTACGCAAAGACTTTCTCTCCCCCTGTCAGGGGCAAAGTCTGTCCTCTGTGCTGGACTTTCACTTTTAGCTACAAATACAAATTTCACAAAAACGTCCCAGCGACGCTTCCAGCGTCATATCCTCAGGATTGAGAATCCGCTGGTGCATAAAGGCGGAAGAATCTCTTATCATGTGATGTAAAGCTTGAGCTGAGACTAATTGTTTTAGAGGAAAGCGAAACTCGATGATGTTTCATGCTACAAAGGCAGCTGCAGACAAACCGTGACAATTTTCATATGAAGATGTTGTAGAAAGTGAGAGGGACAAAGGAAAACTTGACATGCTTTTTCATCCCAGTTTCCATAAAACCCCAGGGTTCGCTTATCCCCCGCTGGTCAATTAGCCATAGCGCCAAGTTAATTGCGCCAGAGGATCCCTCAAGTGCTGTTTCACCTCAACTTTGATCCCATCAGGATCACAAACCGTCAAATGTGCAACTGCATCCCTGCTTCTTGTTCTCTTAATCGATCAGCATGGGCTCTAGCTTCGGCCATGTGGAAATCAGCTCTTAATAGTTGCATTGTCGCATAGATTACATATGAAGAAGACATGTGTTCAACATAACGTCACCACAACCCTAAGCTGTACAACATCCACAAACACATGAAACCTGTTTAAAGGAGTTTGCATAAAACTTAAAATACCAAAATCGGATTTAAGCAATCTTAGTTTTTTAAATTGATTTTCGACACCAGTTTTTCCTACTGACGACAACTTCAACCCCTTCCATCGTGATCACTCCGAAGTTAAACGGCAGATAAATGATTGAAACCAGCCGAAAAAAATAAAAGGACGAAAAAGCACGCTAGAGAGGAGTCACGACCGGCTCCAACGTCAGTTCGAGAAGAAAGTCTGCTTGTAAAATATTGAATTTGGGTTTTATGAAATATTAAAGTAAAATGAGTGGTATTTTCCTATAGAATATTTTACATTTGAGGGGGTTGAATTTAAATTGGGATGATATACGGTATAAACTCCTGATGAATTCCCAACTACGGAATAAAAACACGGCTTGGATTTTAGAAGAGGGGGAGAAAGTGGAGTGGCGAGGAGGACGAAAGTCTTACATTATTTTGCGGTTGTGCCATTCCTTGCATACATCTCCGTCATTGACATTTGTGTCTCTTGCGTATGCAAGCGGTTAAGAGCGGAGAGCTTCCTTTACTACAGCAGTGGTGGATGGAACTCGCTCCTCTCACCATCTTTTAAGTCCTTAACTTGCCCGATCTTGAAGACAGATGAAGGAAAAATATATAAAAGATTCTCGAAAGCATCTTGTGGTTCCATCCGGGTCTCCGGTTGAGTTCCGATTTTGTAATTCGGTATTTTAAAAAGCGTCTGTTCCCCGCCGCCGCCGCTCCTCCTCTCCTGTTATCTTTCATGGAAGATTTTCTCTGGTTGTTTGAGCTTTCTCCGCTCCTCTTATCTACATCGGATCATCATCATTGGAAACGCATAGTTTTTGTCCCTAAATTCGGTCATCATGTGTCACATGTACAGAACCGGATACCATTAAACGTGCTGTAAAGTAGGTGTATTTCCAACAGAGAGAGACAGAGAGATTCCTCTGCCTCTCTTTTCTTCTGGTCCTGGTTCGGTTCACCAAGGGAGCGAGCTCAAAAATACGTACTAGAGGGGGTTTATACGTAGTCACTCACTTAGTAAAACCGTAGCAGGGTGGGTTGCACTCTGTCGTCAGATAATGTAGTTAAAGCAAATCCTGCGGAGGAAAGTAAATTTTTCCTACACTCGTTTAAGTACAAATATAAGGTGACTTTGTAGACGCTTAGTCCCACCGGATTCCCAGCAGAGAACACATTTGCTCCAAGAAAGAAGAGAGAAAGAAAGATAGAAGAAAAAGGATTACAAATGGGGTACAATTCTTGATTCCTGTCGCCTCTTCAACTCGTTAGCATAAGCGAAATGGCTTCCAACACATCCAGTCAACATATGGCACTCGACTAACCGAAAGATGTAGGACCTAGGGAAAACGATTCCTCTTTTTCCGTCTTTCTCTCTCTCATCGAGCTTCAGCAGCAGTAGCAGCTTTTTCCCTACTCCCTGTGACTAAAATTCCAACGAGAATATAACCTAAAATATTTCTGTATCTTGAACGCTAGTTTAGCCTTGTCCTATTGGGAAAGACAGGCTTTTTACTTGACTTTGAGATCCTACGGGTCAATAGCAGGCTTTAAGATTCAATGACAAGTACATATTTTTGAACAACAGATGCTATCAGTCTGAACTTACGTTGTTGTAAATCTAGAGTTCTGAAACTATCTGAGCCTAATCAAAGCAATCAAATCAATCAAGTAATATTTTCTCTTCTCAACAACGTAATTGAAGGCAGTATTTTAGCAGGGCTTACTTCACCGTAACGAAGCAGAGCTACACCTTTCAACCGAAGAACTTATGCTTCAATGTCTAAGCGTTAGAATGGCTTTGAAAAAGAAGCCGTTCGCAACAATGCAATGTTTTTCTCTAAGATTCGCTAATTGGATTTGAAAATCAGCCGAAAGTGGGTTCAGAAAGAATAGTATTTAATTAGGAAGGGATGGTAAACGCCGGTTTTCAAACTCTCAGTCATTCATCTGCTACTAGGCACATTGAAGATGACCCGGTTCTTTACTGATGAATGTTGCGTTCTGTGGGGGTGGAACGATCGACTTTATTAAAATTCTTAAAGCTTAGCATCGCTGAACGTCGAAGTTTCGAGCAACAAAAATTTTTCGGTCAGGTATCATATCCTTCCAGGCAGCCGAACCATGTGTTTCTTTGTTCACTGTAAAATTTGTCCCTGTGACGACTAAAAACAAGTCTTCAAATTTCATCAGTCAACTATCCCTTCTCGAAGATACGACTAACAAAACCTGAGGCAAGATGTCATACAGACCATTGCTGGAGTTACTGAAAGAAAGACGATTTCAGTGCGATGGATTTCAGATTTTCAGAACGTTGCAGGGCATGCAAGACCCACTTGGTCCTAACTCCAAAAGCATGAGACAAAATAGGCGAGAGAGAAGGGTGGAACTTGTACGGATTTGCTCCATTGGTTATTTTAGCTGCAGCCATAAGTTGTCTAAATCTAGGGATAAAAGTTGCCTTGAAATTTGAGGTTAGAGGAAGTTGAAATTGTCTATACATGCTTCCATTCCAACAATTATTTCTCAATTAGGCTAGCAAGTCAAAGCACATATTTGTTCTCATACGGGACCGGGAGCAGAGGGAGAATTTTCTCTTGAGAACATTTCCCCATGTCTTTCCTTCCTCTCTCCTTTCCTGGGTGTTATTTTTGTTGTGAGAAACACTGAAATTAAATTTCTCGAGACATGAGGATATTTCTTCGAGACCGAGCAGGGTAGTACAACCCCTCAGAGTCAGAGCAACTGTTTCTATTCTTCCGCCTCCAGTCTTACGATTTAAGGTTAAACTGCGACAACATCCTGAGCTCGATTCAATGACAGCAGTTCAAGTAGTTGTGCAACGCTCTGTGCAAAATTATGAAGCTACGTACAAGTTTCATTGTGTGAGAGCAAACTGAACATGGGATTGTGCACATCTCAAGGAGGTGGAACTGGGAAACGAAGAGCCATTTTGAATTTGATTTACAAACCTCGGGAGGAGAAACAAACGTAATGTGCATAACTAATGTGGTGAGGGTGTGTGTAAGTCAAGGAGGGTGCGACATGAAAGAAATAATGCGGGTAACATTCCAAATGACATTGCAACACTTGGTTCTTCTTTATTATTTGTGAAATTGGTCCCATTCTCTTTACATGGGTTTCACTTGCTCTCTTCTTCGAGCATAATGCATTCAAATGCTACTTGTTACATGGATCGTAGCTTACCATTCTGACAATTTTGGCCTGTTTCAAAATGTCTATGAAGTTCTTACACAGGAACTGGGAAGGATGTTTTAGATTCCATAGCATTCTAAAGGAAAAACTTCTAAGAATGATGTAACCAGGTCACTTGCTACTGCTTCTGCATGGAGCCCAGGCCGAACCGTGACTCGTGTCCATTAGCCATAAAGAAAGTGTTTTTTATATAGAACAAACAAAAGACATAAGGATCATAAGAACAAATGCCACAATTCCGTCGAGGGCGTAAAAAACCTTGCATTTGTTGACTTGTGGAAAAATGAGGTCCAATTATCGTAATAATAGCAGGATATCACACACATTCCTTCCGCACACCAATCTGCCGGCCTCCATGTCCATTGCATTGTCCATCAGTCGCGTCGCACGAAAGAGTCATGTACAAATGACTTGTTCTCCTGAGACGGAACGTGGAAAATGCCGAGGACCAGATCAGGAGAAGGAATGGATAAATTTTTTTTCTTCCTCTATGAGACCGCAGCTGGTCCGTTGCCGGACTTGATTTGCCTTTGTTGACCATTGGGCTTGTGAATATGGATTCCTGCATCCTAATATTAAAATGCGATTAGCTAAGAGCATGGACTGCGGTGGTGGCGGGCGTGATACTCCTTTCCACATGAGATCCAATCCGTAGTTTTTGCGTGTAAAAACCGTGTAATTTAGTAACAACCTATAATTTTCTTCCCCAATGCAGTACCCTTCTTTGAATTGAGATCGGGGTAAGATGTGGTTCCGACTCATGCTTTATTCTTCCCCAGGCTATGTTCCTGAGAGTTCTCCAATGTTCAACACAAGCACAGTTCAACTCTTTTCTTTTTCCACATGTTTTTTTCCACACGACAGGATTCTCTCATGTGAGCAGTACAAGTCTGCCAGTCGCCAAAGTAAACCAGCCCTTTGCCGCCCAAGCCTATCATTACCTCAGGCAGGCATGACAGGATTCAGCCATTGTTGTTTCAACTTTATCCTAAAAAATGAATTTGCACCTAACCTGCAATTAGGTCTATGACGACAGGAGCATGGCTGCAGGAGCTTGAAGCCAGTAAGAATTTGATCAGAGTTTGCGCCTATATATCTTCGAAGTTATTGGCTACGCATGTAGGCATGTTCGATGAACATAGCCCACACAATTTGATTTTGAAATTATCTAATTCAAGTTGAAATGGCTGATTCCATCGAATACTACGTGAAGTTGTATCAGCGAAACGAACTTCGCTAATTGGCAACAGGTTGAAGAACACAGGAAGTACCAGATTCTACTTAAATATGTACGCTAGTACGTAAAATTTAATTTAAAACGCAGTTACATTCTCCATGAGCAGAAAAGAAATTGGAAATTTTTCATTTAGATAGCCCTGTAAATTGGCAATTCATCCTTGGGTGTATTACAAGATTCGCTGGAACCTACTCTATTCATTTCACAACTGCTGTAGTATATTCACTTAACTTTTTCAGCAAAAATAAGACCGTGCTTTATATGGGTTAGATAAACTGGGAAGTGGGAAGTAAAATTAGTTTAGGTGTAGCTAATACACGCTGACTGAAAACGTACTTATTTCAGTAATATGTGCATGTATTCAATTGGTAAACATGAGCAAGTGTAGTTGAGTTTTTCTCCATGGCTGAAGTTTTAAAAATTCATCGGGTTATTATTTTGTCTTATAACGAACTTTTAATTGGGTTACTGTCAGCCTCTGGAGTATTTATCTTCCGAGGTAGCCGTATACAATGTGGGAGATTGGGCAGGGGCTGAGTACGCTATTTGTTATGGCATTTAAGCGGTGCTTGGAATGAGATGAAGTAATTCTCAAGGGATGGTTAGTTTTGGCGGAGAGAAAGTAGTCTACAGAAAGCTGTACGAAATGACGTGTATCCATGCCGGTGGTCTCAACAAGTATGGCTGACATGGAGTGGTGCATTGCTGCTACTTACGATAACTGAAGGAGTTGATTAAAATAGAGCAATTTTTGCATGACTAACAAGGCTGCACTGATGAAGTTTTGAATGTATCTTACAGCAGTTAGTGCATTGAGGTTGTCGGATGCTACGTTCCAGAGACTAACGTATCCTAGTGACTTTCCCCTTTGGTTGATATCCTATAGCACAGTGGGGACAACAGGAACAAGGAAGACTCGATGATAGAATCTGTAGATTTCAACGCCGATCATTATTCAGATAATAGCGAGTGATGACCTCCGACAACTAGGTCTGAAAGAGAAAATAATAACAGCTGCTTACAGTGATGGCAAGTGACCCTTTATCTGATTCTGGTAACGTGTATGCTTCCTTTACAATGTACGAAAAGGCACAAGCACAACTACAGCTATTGACTTCAAGAGTTTCATACTTTCTTATTACGGAATCAATTTAAAATCCTCACGTATTCTTAATTTAGCATGCTTTGATAAGAACTAGCATTACTTTTAGTTAAATAGTTCTGTGAAAATCTGTTCAACGTCTACAGCACCACCATCTTGCTCCACGCCCCTCGAAATCTTTGTGGGTTTCTGAAAATTATCTTATTTCAACCAAGCAAGCTAAGATTTTCATCCCATCGTTGCACAAAGGAGCGATTATAAATCGTTGAAGGATCAATTTTTCACTTTCCGCCTACAAACCCCTCTCAGCGATATTTTCGAGGTTACCAGCCGTAACGCAAGTGCATGTAGGCGGTTGTTGCTGAGTTTTTCTCACGATGACAAGTTGACTGTGTGCTTAAGTTCATTTATTATTTTCCTGTATGGCATATGTGAACCGTTGCCTCGAGCTACCATCAAGAAGCGGAGCATCTTTCCCGAGTTTGATTTTCGTATTTAAACACACCAATACAGCAGTTCATGCGGTTTTTGGTGGAGATTTCTAATACAAAACTTGGATCAAGGTAAAACAAATCTGCATGGTGAAGAAGTTGATATTGGTTGACTTTGAATCCGATTATCATTGAGGAAAATTAAAGCCGCTCTACAATTGACCAGTTATACCGCACCGATATCAGTCTTGGCATCTGAAGTTGTAAATTAGCGCCCTACACTGCTCATACAATGCAAAGGTTACAATTTTTTTCTGCATCTAACTCTATTCTTTTGCAGATAATCGGTGCCACAAAGAGACACTGCTCTACAATCTGTATTGCTATCTCATAACCAGAGCTGGAACATGAGGCACGCTACGCCTGATAATTGCCGGGAGCTATTTTTCATAAAATATTTCATTTCACCCCGTTTTCCTGTCTTTGTCCCTCAAAATCGTCTTTTAAACATGTGGGAGGAGACACCATCGGAGAAGACGAATTCGTGGGATCCAGTTTAATTTTTCCACGTCAAAAGCACATCGAACCTATGATTACAACAATGATTTTGTTCATCTGCCAGATAACGCTAGAAAGGCTGGTCACAAGAATCATTCTTTGCCCCTGCCCCTGCCAATACGATCGCACATGGCCACGGCTGCAATGCCCTTGATCAGATGAAGAACATCATGTTTTTTCCCGGCGCATAATCATAAACCTACAACCTGTAATTTCATCTATAAGAAACGCAGGATATCATTACAGGAATGTGTAAGAAATTATAAAAATTCCCCTGCAGTAGGTAGCACCACATATTCTTTTCGATAGACAACGATTCACGATAATGGAGTGCAGGCGGAGTGAACTCTTTCTCGGCTTTTCTCAAGGTAAATCATGCGACTAATATGACTTTAATCGGACTCTGGTTACCTTGATGGAAGTGGTCACCGTACGTGAAAAGTGGTATCAATGATAGAACTGATGGACGCATGTTCAAAACTATATCAGCTAGCAAGTCCTAAGCTGGAGAAGGTGTAAACTAAAAGCCAATCTCACCATTCTTGAAATGGTTCACCGGGCCCTTACTCGACTCTAGGTTCGATTTTGCCTTCAGTGCTATTTTGACTAGTGTTTCATTTCCTACGTGTTGGCGGCGGTGATTAAAACCTTTGGTAATTCGATGCGTGCAACTTGACTTTGTTTCTTGCGTGGAAAAATAAGAGCCGTTGTTGGGGGATGAAAACAAGTATGAAATATGAATCTAAATTTGACTTACATCTTGTAACTTGTGTGAAGGATTTTGATGGATGAGTTTTAAGAAAAATAGGTGACCCTAACTCTTGTGAAGTGTACCGTATTTGTAGCCGTGCGTTGTGCACGATGATGCAGAGATTGGAGCAAACAACCCGCTCACTCTCTCACAGTCAGAGCCCGGCATGTATTGCATCCTATCGCTCCCCCATTTCTGTTTTTCTTGTACCAGGGTAAATGGTGTGAGTCCCAAAGGGTTAGTTTTTTTTTCACGAAAACTTGAACAGCAAAGAAACACGGCTCGCAAACTTTCCCTCCAAGACTACACGAGTAGGAGTACCAAGTTTTCCGGCGTTTGATTCTTTGCAGGGTTTTGTATGGAGCTACTTTACGGCAACGTCTAAAAAATTTGCTCGGATTTCAGTCAAAGGAAAGCGGAAATATGCAGAAAGCTAGCTGGCACCCTCACTTTTCACAAGGTTCAAATCCAAAAGAGGGAACAATGTTAAGGAAAACGGCCAAGACGAATGGCTTCCTTTACGGAAACAGAGGACCAGAAGTTAGCATGAAATTCCACTGGATTATAAATCGAGTAACACGTGTCCACCGCAATGTATTGTATCACGATTCTCAAGGTGGGTTTTTACGCATTGTCGGCAATGCACCTTCCCTCGGCCCTAGTGCTCCATATGCAAATCCAGGGGCCCTGCCAAGTGGTCCCAGCCAAGTGATCCCAAGACACTATGGGCAGCAAAGGATGCTTAGCAACAAGCAGTCCCCGGTTTCAAGTTGTGTCCAGCATCCCTTATATTATCACAGGAAGATCTCCTCTTGACGATGATGGCTATAAGTGCTACTAACCAATGTTAGATTTTAATTGGCATTAGTTCCTGCTCCTGGCCTGTTCCTGGACAAGAAAGTATCACTTCTCATTTCTCATGACCATTGCAGTGACCACTAACGTGCCCCAGGATCCGACCAAGGGTTGGTTCGTTACCATCTGACGATGTGATGCAATGGCACTACGGCACCATTTAACTGAAACTTACTTACGGTGCAGATGCTCATTTAAAACTTTTCCATGGCAACTTGCACTCTCTCCCACGGAAACTTGAAGGTTTGAATGACACTCATACCAGTTTTGAGACCGGCTTAGCATGATAATTCGGACGGCTTTGGGTTTCCAAGTTGTGGTATGCGGAGTATGTTATGTTCCTGTGCTTTAGACACTGACGGTGCGGTGATGTGAGCTACTTTGTCTATGATTTCATGATATTAATTGTAAGTAGCGGATTTGTGTGGGAATCCCCTTTCTTCTGGTCCTGCCATGTCTTTCGGTTTAATATAGCGTGATATGAGTGGATTTTCACAAGGGTGTCCGTCCGCCTTTGCCGGCTTGAAGAAGATTTTGCTCAAGTTGTGTAATACATGTGCTCATTGCTCCATCGGATCCGCTCCGTAACAGCAGCACGCTTAACCCGAGCATCCTCTCCGAGCTAAATTGTTTCTAAAGTTGGGTAGATGTGGGAGTTTTAGCAGATCTCTGCAATGTCTGCAGAATCCCTTTTGAATCCAACAACATGTTTCCTGTTACAGATTTGAGTTTCTCATGTCATCTTTCTCTCTCTCTTTCCTTCTGCTTCATGTATTTTAGATTTGGGTTTTGGTTTTAGTTTCTCTTGTTTGAAGGATTACGGAGAAGAGATTATGGCCGAATTCTACGCCGGAAGGAGTACTATAACCGGCTTCAAAGAGTGGCAGCCTGTGGCTACAGTTTTGTATTGCTTCTTTGCTACGAATCCATAGACACTACCGCTGATGTTAAGTACGGCGTACACCAAAGCCCAAAGATACTCTTTGATTTCCGAAACTATAGAATTATCTCAAGACTGGAGCTTGAACCTGTCTGTTTCTCTATTTTCTTTCATCTTTTCCATCCCCTTCCCGTCCCAAGTTAGCCCAGCTGGCAAACAGTTTCGGGCTGAAGGAGGAGCTTATTATTCAGTTCCCTTGCTTTTGATTGACATGTCCAGCTTTTTATTCACCCTTCTTGGGTTTCAGTCTGCCTGGGATTTTAGTTCAGGCCTACTGTAGTAAGCTGTAGACTGGGCTCAAGCCAAACATCATTTCCGCCCATCCAAGCCTATTCAGTTGAGCAAAGCGTGTGTTTCGTCCAACCACGTGAAATTTTAGGACCGCATTGCCATTTTCGTTTTTGTCTTCGGTTCCACTCTACAGTTTTTGATGTTAGGCTCAAATTTTCACCTTGTTGTCATTTTTTTCATGTGGTGGCCGGCAAGAAATGAAGTTCTTGATTGTGGTAACTGAGTGCAAACGTTGACTAGATTTTGACCATTGCCGAGGACGGAAACGACACACACCTGGTTTTGCCCCATGGGTTTGCAGGTCGAGAAAAAACCTGTTCTGTCAGCAAAGCATTATTAATTACAAGTACCTTACCTTTAGTTATTTCCGAGATGAGAATCTGTAGTAATCGAGTTAAGCTTTTTATAAAAAGTATGAGTTGGTTAGGCAACAAACAAGTTTATGCTCCAATGAATCAGATGCATAGTACGGAAACTTTCTGCTTCATGCTTGGAATAGGTACGGTAACTGCAACACGCTTTGAAAGGAAAGTTCTAGCTTGTTTAGAAGGGTTTTGTTTTGCTTTTAGAATACAAATAAAAAGTTTACACAGTCGAGAAAGGGATAGTAATTTATTTCCTTTTAATTTGTAGCAAATTAAAGCGTATCACCTAATTAAAGCGTGAAATTTGTGTAGGTGCGGTATGAATCACAGAGAGTTTTTGTTTCATAATTGGCCTTTGGGCTTCGTTGTAATCTTCTTGAAGCTGGATATACAAATTACTTCAGATTTTCGTAGGTTGGCTGGTATTCAAATTGCGAACAAGCATAGCAGTGGGAGTGCTAATTTGGAGTCATTATAAAGTGCTAATAAGGTTGGAGTTTCAATTTTAGGATCTTTTTCAGTCGTTGCTAGGCAATATTCCAATAATTATTTTAGCATAACCGGATACCGGTTTCATCTTCTTCTTCTTTGTGATAGTGACCTCCTCTCAGTTGAAAGTTGCGTTTTGCAGTTGCATGTTGTGGTTCTAAATATCGGCATTATCGGTTCGTCGGCATATGTTGTTACTACTTCAGTTCACAGTGTGGCTCTTCGGTATCTTGCACGTGGCTGGAATCTTTTTGGGAAGTTTCTTTTAGCAACCAAGCACTTGCACATAACTTCAAAAATCATCCGTTCACCATCCTTCCCGCGATCATCTCCTGAAGGTGGAGTAGCCCCGACTTTGATGATTAATAGTAACAAATAACTACCTGGCGAACTTTGAATCCCACCTCCACAGCCGAGTTTACAAAAAGATTGACACGAAGTAAATTAACTATTTTCTGGCCAGCCCTAAGGCCAGCGATGCGTACTCTCTGTGATTTTTCCTGGTAGGATTAACAGGAATTTTACTGGCTGCAGATTTGTAATCTTGATGTGAGGAGTGGCGTCCGAACTACAACTTGTCTTGGATCAAAAAGCTGTCATGGCGAAGTGTAAACCAAGTACGCTCACGTGTACAGCCAGTGCTGTGCATGCACCGTGTGCACTAGCGGAACAAACTCACAATCCATGCCTGATAACATACACTACGGCTTGAAAATTGAAGGGATATCAAAGCTTCGAGAGCCTTAAGGGAGGAAGGGAAGCAGTTTCACGTGACCATGTACACAGGTAGGCAGGCAGCCGTCTGAAGCACAGACAGTTGCGTGTCAGACCGTCAAATCCCACAGAGGAATAATATGTTTTTGAGATTTAAGAATCGGTAATTTGTGCATTCTGACATAGACGGCTGACAACTGGTAAGTCTTCAGGCTTTAAATCTAGACTAATAGACTGCCAAGAGACTGACCATCAGCCCTCGAACAAATGGACTCGGCACCAATCCGCTTCAGTTGGTTTGCTGCTATTCACACGTATGTACTGAATTTTTTTATTTACCTGCAGAAGAACAGAAGAACATGAATTGGTTCATTGTAATTTATTCATGTGGTGTCCACAGCACCGACGTTTTTTCGTGTTCTACTGTAATGCCAATAATTGAAGATTTATAAAATGAATACCAAGGCATTGAACCAGATATGACGGTGGGATACTCTAGTTATAGTAATGAACTGGAAAGGGAGTGATGCTATAACATCAAAGCCAAGCCTACTTCCACAATTTGAATATTCTAAAACTATCCAAAACTCAAGCAGGGTTGTGTACCCTGACAAGAATGACTTTTAGCGACAGTTTGTAGAGCAAACATTTGAGAAGCTTTTACATTTAACAAGAGATAGGCCCGGGTAGAAGGACAGCCGTATGATTCGCGAGAGTGGGCAAAGACAGCTTGTCATTCATCGGAGGCGTAAAAGGAAATTTGGATATTTCGATCTGGAATTGGATGAAAGACGCCTGTCGAAAAAGTCAGCACAAGGTAATGTAGATAGGTGGATTTAGATTGAGTTTTCAGCCTAGCTGTCCACATTTCCCTTTGCGAGCCTCAGCAGCTTTCATTCCTCCTGACAGCCTTGCAGATTTCAAGAAAATTGACGCTTTATCCACGGCTGGAACAAACATGCGTTTTAGCATTTCAAAATTCAAATATCTGCCATTTCAGCCTCAGTCCCCGTGACTTCTCACTGACGGCTGACATGTACCCTGCATTTTATCATGACAATCGAGCTGCAACTCTCCACTCCGACGATCTCGAGCCAGCCCTGCCGGATAGTTTACTTTCTCTCTGGTAAGTGTCACTCAGCCGAGCTTAGGCCTTGCTTTAGATGATACCTTCGCGGCACAAGGAGCAAATACATCAGCTGAGGAGTGAAAGGTATCGCAGAACGATCTCATCTCTTCTCTTTGAGATTGTTTCATCTTGTTCCTCGGAACGGAACATCGATCTAGTACTGGTTTACGTACACATCGGGCCTCAATTCCCGACACTTGTTATCATGGAACGATCAGTGTGGAATTCAGGGCAGATGTCTTCGCACAGATTACGGAGAGAAAAAAAATCATATTTTTATCTACCGACACACTCTCCTTGGCGCGAAAAATAAAATCGCAGTTTCAAGTTTCAGCGTTTTGATTCACATCGTCATAATGCCAGCTGATTTCAAGCACTACCGGAAGCATAGTCTCGTAGCACAAGTCTCCAACTTCAAAACTAGGACATTCAAAAAGTGATAGACTTGGGTACTGAAGGCGACTACGAATTCCAGAATCAGTCTTTCATCCACAAACCCAGAACTGAGAATTGCCACTTGACCTCACTGTCGTGGAGGCGGATGTTACATTTGAAATTTGAAAAGTCTCCCTCCTTGTGTGTTCCCTTACTCCCACTCCTATTTTACATCTGCCATTGGCGGCTGGACTGGTAGTAGAAGTAACCAAGAAATTTTCTTTTTTACTTCATTAACCTACGAAAGTTTTTGATAGACGTCAGAAAAGAGGCGGAAGCCGGGAGCAAAAACTTTTGAAGGTTTTGAAGGATTTGTTGACATGTTGTCTGCTGCGACTATGTTGAAAAACTTAGAGTGTGCAGCCTCATACATATTATTTCTGTGAAGAAATATCGATTCGTGTCCGAACCACTCGAATACTTTTCATCATTTCTTAACAAATTATGGTAATTAAGATGCAAACTTTCACAAACAGAAATTTCTTCCCACAGTTTCTTTTCTTTTCTCCAATTTCTCCACCGTAGTGAAAACCAGCCTGTTTCCTCGACTGAGTCAAAGCTCCTGTGTTTCTCCCTTAGGATACCTAACATGCAGGTTTTCTTCCTTCAGCTCCCCCTTCCTCTTCACAGTCCCGTTTGTTTTCAATTCCAAATAGAAAAGCTTACACCAAGTCCATTGATATGACAAGATTTTGTATCCCTTTCTTCAAGCCCGGATAACTTTCCTCTAAATGGAGGAGGAAACATGTTATGATTTCATTCAGGCAGTAAATTCTGCTCCAGTCTCTTCTTTCTTTCCAAAGAAAGGGTTGGTGGAAAGAGAGCCAAACAAGTGAAAGACTTTTCTCAAGTCCAACTACGGCCGCAAACGGAAGGGAAGCGGAACCAAGGGGCAATCCTTATAAGCTCCATAGCCTGTTCCTGTATCCACTCAGACCAGTTTATGGTTTTAACCTACTCTTTCATTTCTTGCTTTCACCCTCCGCTGAGTCCGATGGACTGCTGGAATGGAAGGTGTACCATTTATTTTCTCCCGCCGTACTTAATCATAATTCCGGTTCAAGTAGTGGGTTCTTCAACTTGATAAACTTGGCTCTAAAACCGTAAGATATTTTGATGACCTCAGAATAGCGTGCAGGCTCTTCTTTAAGGCCTTACGGTGTTATACTAATACAGGATTCTGTTAAACATTCAAGGAATGTCTTGCAGTTCCATGCATTCATTCGTAGTCACATTCGGACCGCAACACAAAAACGAGGGAATCCAGATGAACTTGGGGTAAGGATAGAGGTTTCGCCAATTATAAATTTTAACTGGCCTTAAGTATTAACATTGGCCTATTAACTGAAATCACCTCAACTATTTACCCAATTGTACCGCCTACGTGACGTTATTACTTTCATTTTACAAAAACCGGTTCGGTTAAGCTTCTTGTCATATTTTTTTTCAAAAATTTTAATTGCTGCCAAGTCATCTAGTACGTTTCACCCCTCGGAAGACTCCATGTTCTGTACCACGTGTCACTATACGCGCTATGTCCCAAAGCGTTTTATGCCTCAGTTCGTATAATCGGGACTGAAGCTACAGTAATCTCTTTGTTCTGCCACGCACGGGTAGAATTTGATTTTTGGAAGGATTTTCTGTATCGCATTCCCCTTCGATCTGTCCAAGACCATAATGCTGTTTAAGTAAAGCTTACAGTTGCTTAGTTGGGTTATGCATTTTTAGAGGAGGAGAGAAATTCCTGGTTGTGAAGCAAGGAGTATTTTGTTCTTTGTTCCAGATAATACGGGGAAGGAAGGAGCGAGAGAGAGAGGATGTGTCGGTGGAAAAAAGCGGGTAGAAAGCGGATAAGACTGAGAGAGGATGTAGGGTTGATAGTATGTATGAATAAATTCATACAGGGAGGATGATTCGGAGAAAAAGAGTGGTGGATTGAACTCTTAAGAGTGCGACAATAGGGGAGAAGATTAATGATTTTGGCGAGGCAGACACCCCTGAGTTTTGAACGCAAAAAGACGTGATTTCTACCGCAACAAACAAGCCTTCCACTTCTTCTCCCTTCATTCATTCTTCTCATTCAAGGAGTCAGCAAAGAGCATGGTGCAATGAGCTAGCCAGCCATGTACAGCTACCAGTTTGCGTCTTGGGAGTACTTGCATCTTGGTCTTGCAGGGAGCCACAACATGCCCTGTCAGACCTTGCGATCCGCAGCTCCTGTTTTGCAGCTTAAAAGTTTCATCAGCAGCTCGAGGAACTGATGCAGAGCTTTCTTCCAGGATTTTATCATTTCTCCCTTGCCTTTCTTCCTTCCTGATACGTCCACACTCGTCCGTTTCCTTTATAATCTTGGATTCCGCCTTGCAATTCCTTTTAGTTTTGTTGATCGCTTTTCAACGTTTCTTCCTTGGCATCGCACCCCTCGCGTCATTCCATCCTTCATCCCGGGCTGAAGGAGAGGAAGCCGTCCTGGCAAATGATGAACGGAGCGTATGGATGGATGGGATGTACATTTCATCAGTCAGCCTCGTATGAGGAAGCACGGGTGTCCCAAAGTATTATTCGGCAGTAGCCATACAACAGCCGTCTGCCAATCATTTAGGAAATTCTTCCTCAGGATTCAACTTGGAATGCCTACATCATCCCCTGTCGATTTGACAACAATGAGCCTTGCGTTGGCCGTTCCCATTCTCTTTTCCATTATCTATTCTCAATGTCTTCATCTCTTGCAATCGCTCTCCCTGTCCTGACTCACTGGCGAGATGAATCAAGGCGTGAGATCGTACAATCAACAGCGAAGCAACACCTTGTATACCTGACCATGCAAGTTTGGGAGGTGGACATTCCTGTTGTGAAAAAGAGGACTGTCACACAATGAAGTTGCTTAGATGTTAGATGGTATTGACATCCGACAGCCGTGTGAAATGCAGTAGCTGCTAACGTTCTGAATGCCGGGACATGATTCTGGTGACAATGACCGGGGTGGTATTGTGGTTGATGCGGGGGCAAAAAAGGGTTTTTGCGAATGCTTTGTATGGATTTTCCAATCCTGTTGTCATATGTTGACTTTTTACTTTGCTTTGACATCAGGGACTAATTTCTGAGTTTCGAATGAGATTAAAATGGTCAGTTTCTATGGCTATTATTGTGGGTCTACATTGCCGCATTAAAATTTACTGAAATGAATGACCGGGCAATTACAAGATCGATCTCACGTAATATGCTAACTTACACTGGGTAGTCGTAAATTTAGTCAAACACATAATTTAAGTTATAACAGACATAAACACAGGTAATTGATTATAATTGATAAATGTCTTTATTTTGGAGCATGCAATAAATAAGGTTTGTAATCGTAAGTAGTGCCTAACTAAAGCACATTGCTTT
>VRMD01000374.1:0-28330 GCA_009872375.1 Sminthurides bifidus
GACCGTATCCTACAGCAATGCGTGTAAACGCAGTTGTAAACAGAGGGCAGTCCGAAATTAGCCTATGTGGCTACATCGGCGCTTGTTCTAAACGAGCACCTCACTTACAATACAATACAACTTTCGAAATAAGAAAAGCAATCAAGATAACAGTGGTGATCTAACTTTGGAAACGACTAGATTTGTGATTTCGTACAATCCAAACCCAAGGACAAGTCCGATGCATACCGCAGAAATTAATAACGTCGGAAACACAAGCAATCGTAAGATTTCCAATCGCACAGATCTGAAAACGAAACGAGATCGTAAACTAATCAGCTTCTGTACTCGAGACTGAAACTGTCAGTCGAAAGGTAGACCCTTAGCATCAATTTGTATGAAAGTGTAAATGCCGTTACCTGTGGGAATGATTCTTCCTATTGTTTTTCAACTCGTTCCCTTGACGTTGCTCAATGAATTTGTGGAAATACCTGACAAAGCTCTCACAATAAGTTTTGAGATCAAGAGCAGCAAATGAAGCTTGGAGATGCTTGTCTTCCGGCTGTGGCAACGTGGCCAGCAAAACTCCGTTTTCGCATTTCATTTTTAAGTTTGGCTGCAGTACTTCTCGAGAAAGTCTTACTCGATCAAACGCTTTGAAGCAAAAGTACGACGCCCTAGAAATTAGAAAATTTCAAGGATTACTGAATTGTTACTTACTTCGTTGTAGTCGGCCGTCGGCCTCACAGAGGTTATGTAGTATTGTTGCGCAATGGCTATACGGTCGGATGCCCAGCTAGGGTATCTTACCTTGGAGTCTTGAAGCCAGCCATGGTAAAAAGATCGCATGCTAAGGCTGGAAGCAGAACGAAGACAAAAGACAGGAGATGAAATATTTTGCTGGACTCTATAATAGTTACATGCGGCGTCCACAGTAATGGAGATTTCAGGTTTGACTTCAGAGCTTGGTTAGCGATCTTGAAAAAATTCTTCCACGTGGTAGCTTTTGTATTTGCAACATTGAAAACGAGTAATCTGGGGAACAGACAACTTGAAAATGAGACACGCTGGCAAATGGTGTAAGTGTTTGCTGTGATTATCACAAGTCCTGCAAAAGCACTTCGGGGAATAGCGAAGCTGAAGGACATTGTCAGTGTGCACGGCTGAATCAATCGTGTCATCTGTGCAATATTGTAACCATGGGAACATGCATTCCCTTTTTGACTTCTGATACTTACGGGTTGCGCTTTTCGCCCACGACAGCAACAGCCAATATAACGTTGGTGGCACAGATATCAACTGGAGCTACGTGACCAAGGTTATTCCTCGGTAAGCAGAAGTACTTCAAGAATCCACTTGCTGATGCAACCAAGAAACCATTAAATCCGACCGTGGAATTAAAGTAACCTGGTGACGGTTCCTTCATGCTTGGGGAAACTGGAAATTCAATTGTATCATGGAATTGTTTAAGCCATGGAATGAACCTTTTGGATCTTAGACGCACATAATACAAATACGCCATTTTGAATTTGATTAGTGGTTTCGTAAATCTTTTGGAGTACCCCTATTGTTTACGTACCCAGTGGAACACGAACGATTCCCGATGGAATCGAAACAGAGTAATCCGCTACCAGGTTCTCTGCCAAGCATTTTGAGAAACAGTAAGAAGTTTTTTTGTCTCCGATCATTCTGCAAATCAATTCCAGCGGTTTTAAAGGCTATAGTAGACAAAAGATGGAAAATATGAACGCGTTAATAACTTACCTAATTTCCATAGTCCTGTCACCATTTTCTGACTTGCCTTCCAAAACGTTCTGTACTTGAGCTGTACTTATTCCCAGTTTGTACACTTTTTCTTCGAGAACATCCTGCTCTGGGTTGATGAAGGTTGTCGAAACATAGACGAACGACTGTGGGAAAAACGTCCATCATGAATTACGGCAAGTAGTAGCTTTTTGAATGAGGGCGTTCAGGCCGAGAGTTGGTTACAAAAGAAAAACTTACTTTGAGTTTTGGGCTCTTAAGAAATAATTGTATTACTGCCTCTGTTCCAAAAACATTAGTGCGCATTGCACTCTCTAAAGGCAAGCCAAATCTCACATCAGCAGCAGCATGTATTACAATGTCAGTGGAATCGACCACCGTGTGAGTCATGTCTCCAAGAGAAAGGTTTTCATGCTCAACGTTCCCGGGTACAACCTTCACTTTGTTTTTTTGTTCAATTGCAACTGAGTCAAAGATCTGAAAGTAATGATGAGTACAAAACCTATAAGCTTGAAATGAAGTGTGATTGAGTTGTGATGGGAATCTTCACCTCATTATTCAACAGCGTACTCAAGCGCTGAGCGGCATCCATATCCTTGAGGTTCCTGATGAGAACGAATATTATGCCTACGTCCGGAAAGGATACAAGAAGCAGATACAAAATCACGGTCCCTAAAGTTCCGGTGGCTCCGGTGAGGAAAACGGTTTTGTTTGAGTAAAACTGTTGCACTTTACTGTTTGCCATTACGATAAAAAGTTCAAGGTGCGTGAGGTATTGAAACCTGATGGCGTGGACATGCATCAATAATTTTAACTTCTAATCGCATCTCCCCTTATATAGGCTCCTTTTTTTGGGAACATGAAACACAGACTGTATTTTCAAGAGATACAAAGAGAAAATCTGAAAACGAAAAAAGCTCAAACCAGTTTATTACCTAGAGCCTATGTTCATGTGATACCAAATAACCGGTTTACGTTCACCGGAGCATGTAATAATCAGCATCAGCATCAGCTCATCAATTTTTAGGGAAGCCAATTGCTTCCCACAATGACGTACTGTTTTGGCAGTAAAATAGCATACTTGCTACACGAGTAAAAGGCAAATGACAGAAAAATGACCTTGTAAGAAGATTTCTATCACAAATTAACAACGAATGGACTTTAATTAATATCCGTGCGACAATTTTTTTACGTGGACGAAAGGGGAATGCCACATATATTATGTAACTTTGAATCATCATAAACTCAGGAAGCAAATTAGATTAAGAACGTTTAACTCCGTTCGACAAAAATTGAGCCTTTCTCATCCGGTTAATACTGCGCAGCAAAAATTAACTCAATCAATATGGAGCAGAATTGCTGCTCATTCAGACTTTCCAACTGTGATTCGTTGCACCAGGTTAGTTATTTCGTTACGAGTCATTCGTTTCTCTTCATAGGTACTGTTAGTAATTAAGTCAGCTTTAACTATGCTTAGATAGATAGATCTCTATTAGTTTCTTTCGGGCTCTCGACCCCTGCAACCTTTCGTATTTCTGATAAAGACACAACATTTTGGCTTAAGTCTAAGAAAAAGTGGTAAGTTAGTTGTATTTGGCAAATACAAAGTTATTCAAGTCTCTTCTGGTCCATTCTTGCTAAACAGTTTTTGGTGGTTCTCGCATAAAAATGTATCACATGTTGACATTCAATTACAATCTATTCTAATTATTAGTGATGGTTTATGTGTTAACATGAGATTTACCGCACTTGATTGTTTTTACAGTATAAGCCGATATAATTTCTTCAGTGAAAATTTCATGAGAAAATTGTACGTGATAGTTGCAGTTAGTCATCTTCCTCATTCATGAAATTCCATTTTCTTGTGTTGTATGAGTCAGATTCTATGGTTCGAGCTAACTTTGCTTATTTCGATGGAAATCTTCACACGACAATTTTTTTAGGACACATGCCACCGACATCTGATTTACCTTCCTAATTAACACATAAGGTGATGTCGTGTGAGAAAACATGCCTACTTAAATATTCATGGTTGTCTTCAGAGGGATGTACTGATAATTGGCTACGTCAACAAATGCGAATTGGCTCTATGGTAAGAAATGCGAGCATATATAAATTTTTCATTTTTCTTTACAACATTTCCACATGCTGAATTGACTCGTAAACCCGGTAGGCTTCGAGTTCTAGCTTCCAAAGGAAAAGAACTACGATTAAATTCCTTTTATTGTCGCACGAATTGGCTACATTTTTGTTAGCATGAGTCCGAGTGATGTCCCCACTACCGCTGAGTTTCTTGTGAATCGCCGAAACTCCAAACACAGCCGGAAGGAGATCTTATACGACGGTTACTTCTACGATATCACGGACTTTATTGATAGACATCCAGGGGGCAAGTTGATCAATTTTTACACTATCCCGGGGGAAGATGCTACACACGCCATCCAACAATTCCACTTTCGTTCAAAGGGGAAAGTGAGCAGCCTATTGAAAACGTTCAAAAAAAGGCCTGCACTACCTAAAGATTGTAAGAGCTGCGTTACATCAAATTAACTGCGGAGTATTCTTAATTTAAATTGCATTTCATTTGTTTTGCTGTATTTCCGGTCATGTATTACAGTTTTTCATGGTGAAGAATCGCAGCAACGCTATCAGAGCCTCACAGATGATTTCGCAAAACTCTATCGCGAACTTGAAAGCGAGGGTTTCATGAAGGCGTCGATTCCTCATGTAGTGTCACGAACGCTTCAAACCATTGCGTTAGGCATTTTGTCGTTTTATCTTGCGACCAGAGATAATTTCTACGTTCAAGTCCTAGGAGGATTTTTCTTGGGCATCTTTGGTGGCCAGTGTGGTTGGATTCAGCACGAGGCAGGTCACAAGTCGTTCACAGGGATTCCAAGAATTGATAAGCTCATCAACTCTTTCGTCTGGGGTAACACAATTCGGAACAACATTTAGTTTTTAGCAAATGCAAGAAGCATTTGCAACACCACTGTCATTTAAGATGAAGAAGCTCTTAGAAATAACATAAGCATACTTTCACCCTTGCAGCATTCTGCTTAGGTGGCTCCAGCTATTGGTGGAACAGCGTTCACAATCGCCATCATGCCATGCCACAGCGTTTGCACCGTGACAAGGACATGGAAACTATGCCGCTGTTCGCAACTCATCCTAGCGTTGTGAAAGAGCTCGAAGGGGGTCGTCATGTTCAATTGTCAAGTAGCTTCCTCATAAGATATCAGGCAATATTTTAAGTTTATTTTCCACTCCAATTTTCCAGTTCAAAATCCAATAATCTATACTCCACCTGAATGAAACCGATACTAACCAAAATTCAGAAAATGTGATTACTGATATGTTTGCTTGATTTCGTTTGTAGGTTTGGCTGTTCCTTCCATTCTATTGCTTTGCAGTTATGGCGTTCTGGTTCGGATTCTTCTTGCCGAAGAAAATTATTGAAAAGCGGAATTATGGCGAACTATTCCTCCTTTGTCTTCATCACGTCATTTTTTATCAAGTGGGTTGGTTGCCTTACGTTATCGGTCTATGGGTTCTCGGTGCTTACATGCTGCCGAATTTTGCCTTGTCGCACAGTCACCTTCCGATAACCAAAGAGCCGAAGCATTGGGTCGAGTACGCTCTCGTCCACACCACAGACATTGAACCGTCGTGGTTCATCAATTGGTGGATGGGGTACCTCAATTGCCAGATTGAGCACCATCTCTTCCCCACCATGCCACAGTTCCGGCAGCCTCAAGTGCGTCACCGTGTCAAGGCTCTAGCGTTGAAGCATGGGCTACCCTATCACTCTTGTACGTATTTTGAGGCCGTGCACAAAATGTTTGCGAACCTTAAACACGTGTCTGAGGTGCTTCAGCTTGGATGACTTTTAGTCGTATCAGTTTGAAAATGCGAAACTCAAGTTAAATCTTTCAAAATTACTAAGTACAGTTTCAGATTCTTACGTTTGTATGCAGCCATGTTACGTTTAAGAACAAGCATTCGTTTAGACCTCATATTAGATGATCAGAATTAAAATGCACGGATATTGAGTAATGAGTACCTTTAGGTTCAAAGCATTTTTAAATGTTGAATTTATCCCTACAGCTATGTAATAAACCGAGCAGTGTATATTCATTCATTCCGAAGTTTAAGCATGGGTTGGGGAGACGAGATGTAAGGGCTCTTCGGCAGCGTGGCAATAAATCCGCATTGATTTTAAAGTATAGCTAATTTCAATGCACCGAAACTACTTGTATCGGCAAATTCTACGTATCAAGTCTGGTTTGCCGCAATCAATCCTCGTCATTTGAAAATTCTTAGGGCAATTACGGCTACGGCTGTTGCTTTGAAAGACAATGAATCAGACTGAAACTGAAAACCTCACAATTGGGCCACATACCGAACTGGATACTCAAACGAGATGAAAATGTATGCATCATCAGGTCTAGTTCTACAGTTTCATCCTACCAAGTGACCCTAACGGGTCATGATAAACAGGAGCCTGAAACTGCTTAAAACATAATATCTCACCTTTCTTACGTAAGATGACATGGCCAGTAGATCAGCTTTAATTGCAAAATAATGAGTCGATTTCAACGCTAATAGTGTAGCTTTGACACCATCGCGACTGCACTAAGTAACTACTTCCCAAATCAGATCATCAGTCTTGTCATCCGAAAGTCATACAGATGCATAATTAAGGTTATTGAAGCATGCTGGCATGTGAATATTTAGCTGTAAGGAGTAACTCATCTTTAAAATGTACACTAATGACAAATATGTTACACGAACGTGTAACATCGTTCATTTGGAGATAATTAACAAGTCAGACGTACATCAAGGACTGCACAAGTGGGAAATCAGCACGAAACGAACGTATTGATCTTGTACTTTTGCCTATTCGTCAAAACGGTCAACGAGGAGATAGCACTGGGACATAACACTATTAATCTTTATATATGTACGCATGTGTAGAATTAGAATGGCAGCTAACAAAAATAAGACAGTTTTGCTTTTCTTCGCTAGCAGACCATTGGCTACCCAACATGGGCTGTGCTGCTGGAAATTGGAAAGGATCTTCGGTCCTGATAGTTTACTGTCTTGTAGGTAACAGTTTACACTTGACTGGAGTTAGCAGTAAATACCACAAATACGGTAAATGGAATTACAAAACTAGTAACATGTTACCGGTATTGAGAGGATTCATTGACAAACGAGAAGCGTTACTTTTATAACCCGCATCCAAAATGCGGGACCACTTCCGTGTGTTACTTCAAGCTCAAAGAGTTTTCAAAGAGGCCTGGTACCTACTGATAGGTCAATGCCTTCGTCAGCATATGGTTGTAGTTATGGTATTTACCTGAACCAGTCTTCAAGTTATTTCCGCGTTGGAAATTTCAACGTGTCAAATATTTTGATGAACTCTACAAAGCTTACGCTTACAATAATATTTGTGATAACATTACACCTAACAGCCAATATTTGATTCATAGGGTTTAATACAAGTTTTCCGGACATTCTTATTCATATTTACGGGAAAACTCCGTTGGACAACACCTCGGCTTCCATCAGAGATCAGGACGTGATTCTGAACAGCAGCAGTGAGTCGACGCATATAAAGTTAGCGTCAGATACACATGATAACTACTTCACTACCGGACATGGACCATCGCAGATCATCTGCAGCAGAAGTGTTGGGGAATGGAACAAATTTACCTGTAGGTACGAAAACGGGACTTACATACTGGCACAAGATCAACTTCCGGAAGAGTCGACCAGAGCCTTGTTCAGCTGGGACTATTTCATGCAGTTCGATCCATATGGAATGAACTTGTACTGGCAACACTGGAATCAAGAATCAATGACGTTTGTCACCAATATAAGGACCAAGGCAACAAAAATAATTTTGCCAACTCGGATTCTCATGGTGACCATGGCCGTAGATGGGACACGAGGAGCTATATTTTACAGTACAAAAGAATTAAAGGTATATAAGGCCATTTACATGCCTAGCATGGAGTACGAGACACAAGAGATACTTGCAGTTTCTGGTACCAACGACGTCAAAGCACTCACGGTGGACTGGCGACAGGAAGTCATTTACTGTGCAGATGCTGGACGCATCATCAGAATCGACTACAATGGCCGCAATGAAGAAACCTACGCCCTAGAAGACAGTAAAACACCTGGAAGTATCGTACAATTCAGCTTGGGGTACTACGAAAGGCTTCTTCTGTTTCTTAGAATTACGAAAGAAAGGCGTTATACTTTGACTCGGCTAGATTGGAGTTCAAAGATCGAAAATACTGTAGACATTGGTTTCAACGGGACCGAGGTCCGGTCTATGGTTGTCTATGGAAACAAAGCTAATATGAGCAATCCTTGCGATGCCTTGAAATGTACTCATTTGTGCCTCCCGTTCTACTTGTCTGGATTCCAGTGTGTGTGCCCGCATTACATGCACTTTGATGAAGACGCGAATCGATGTACTAGCTTACCAATAGCCCTGCTTGTATTGGAACCTGGGTCGAGTGACACCAAATCAAATATTTTTGCGACGATTGATCCTATTAAACATACGGAGCAAGCTGATTTTCAGAAGATAGCCGTACTTGGCAGTGGTGTTGACGGGAACTTTAATCTATTCGGAAGTGTGAGAGCCGGCCATATCTGCTACAAGATGCATGAAAGAGTGCAGTGCACCACTAATGCCAGGTGGTCCACGGCATTGCAATTAGTGAACGGAAGCTCAGAAAAGGTAATAGAATCAGATCTGTTTCAGGAAATCGGTTTCCTGTTCCTTTTGGACACGCAAGCAAAATGCGTCAAGGTGGTAAACACTAATTCCGGACACTCGTGGGTGGCTTTTTGCGCACCGGAAATGAACCTTGATTTTGTGGCCATCGACTCTCGTCGACATTTGCTATTTTGGGTGGACGGTGATGCGCCAGGCATCTCAAAAACATTCTTGATCACAAATCAAACGGAGAAGTCTGTGATTAGAGACCCAGACATTCAGAAGTCTATCCACGGTGAACGGCTCTCGCCTATGCGCTGATGCAGAATCGGAGTTTTTGTTCTGGCAAGCTGACGCACAAATCAAGTGGGCTAATTACAACGGAAGTGGAAGTGGTGCTTTTGCACCCCCTGACTTCACCAAGTATGTGTCTGAGATCCGATGCTACGGATTCAGAGCCTACTGGGTAGACAGGTTCAGAATGCAGCCAGTGGAGAAGAATGTGGATCGGCATTACCTGGCAACACTAAATCCAAAAATTGGTGTGATGAAGCGCATTTTCCGGGCTGGTATCAATGAAACAATTGCATCAGTTTTGCTAGGTGCGTAAATCGGTGTGCTTCATCAGGAGACAGCATCAAATCAGTAGTGCAAAGGCCAAAGAAGAGTCGATTGAATGATTATGAATCCACGTTTTGCAATCGTAGCGCTAGCGCTATATCAATCGGTGGTTCAGCACAAGTTAATTACTGGTTTGACGTGGACGAGTAACATCAATCATTCCTTAAATATGTGTTTCGTTGAAGATATTTTTAAATATGATGCGCGGAAGTTATTCGTATTTGTTCGAATACTGCCATGCTACCTCTATAATTGACATTACAAAATATTCTATGCACTATGCTTGTTCTTTGGCCTTAGCACTACTATAATTGTTGCTATTATTTTACCTTGTGCTATTTATTTGAATATGATCAATCAAATTACTATCACGCAGATAAAAACTTGGAGAAGAACCCTTGTGAGAGGTCGAACTGCTCGCACGGTTGCATACCTGCCTCTGGGAAAGACCAATTCGAATATAATTGTTTCTGTCCCCGTGGGCTTGTTCTTTCGGAAAAAGAAGTTTGCAGCTCACCAAACCTGTTTGTAGCGTCTCCACAACCTGGATCGGGGCAACATGGGAATTTGAAAACTGGTGGATCCGAACCGAGCCCTAAGGTGGGTAAAAATTCCGTGCCTTCTGTGCAGCAGGTTAGCTCTTTTGCACTAGCACAAAAAACTTGGGATGTTAGCCGTGGAACTGATATTATGTGCTGGTTTGAGCCCGAGTCAAAGCTGATCAAGTGCAGAAATTCCTCACATTTCGATTCAAAGGCATTTGTCGTAGCGAGAACGAATGCCACGGAGTCTTATGTTGCATTGAGTGACGATGGAGACCGCGTTTATTGGAAAGCTGACGACGAGGGATGTTTCCGAATGACCAAAATCAACGGAAATATCACGTACTCCTTTCCCTGCATAAAATCACAAGATGCAAGGCTTGAAACGGTGGCCATCGACAGTTCCAAGTCAGTGATATTTTGGTGCCAGAGTGACATGATTAAGTATGCCACATTGGAAGACGACAACCGCGAAAAGGAAACCGGACACGTTTTATTTCGGAATCCGAGTTCGTCAGTGCCCTGCCGCGGCCTTACTGTTGACAGACAACGGGAATGGACATTCGCTCTTTTCGGAAAAAAATTATGGACCATCGATCAACATCTTGCTGTGGATCAGAATGCACTTCTTGCACCCGTGGCATTTGATTATAATCACGATGCCTCCGTGCACTTGCAGTGTGAAAACAGTGGACTGTATTGGACTGAAAAGGACGATGATCATGCCCGAATTCGCGTGTTCTTCTTACCGTTTGTAGCCCTAACATCGAAATTCAAACCAAACTTGGAGCCTTGGCTAATCCACGTTTTCAACAATACGAAAGTTAGCATGAGGCCAAAGCGACAAGCCAGCGGTCTGGAGACGTCCCCATGCAAAGAATTCACATGCCAGAATGGAGGATTTTGCATTTCCAAAGAGCTAGTTCCTACACCGTTCGGTCAAACTTCTTGTAAATGTCCTGACGGCCTCATCCCAGATGGCGTTAATAAGCTGCAAGAAAAAGGTCGATCCTTCTGCTGAGGCTACAATGTCTACGCCAATACTTGCCGTTTTAATTACTCTAGGTTTAATGCTGGGGTTGATCCTGCTCTCGATTTTGGCAATTATGTTGAGGAAGCATGTGCAGGATAAAGAAATTCGCAGAATCCTGACTGAAAACCAGAATCAGGAACCCATGAACGAACTTTACTCGGGCATGCGGTCTGTTTTCGCCATGCTGGAGCAGCTGCCTTTCATGAAGACCATACCCTCGTCTGAAGTTACCGTGTGCAAGAACCAGGTCCTCGGCGAAGGATTCTTTGGCATTGTGTACTCCGGGAAATACAACGGGACGGAAGTGGCAATCAAGACGATGAAATATGGTCAGAATAGCAAGTTGTTGATGGAGTTCATTCGAGAAATCAAGGTGATGGAGTATATCGGTGAGCACCAGAACATAATTCACTTTTTTGGAGCGGACTTGAACAGATCTGACGAAGGCATGGTGTACGTTCTGCTGGAACTAAGCCCTCATGGAAGCCTCGAAAAGTTTCTCCGTCAAATGAACATAAAAAATTTCGACCTCGACCCTCCGTCTTCAAAATCTAATGAACGATACGTAAATGTCGATTACCGTGATCAAAAGCCAATTTATTTGAACGTACCCAGATATACTGATTGCGACCAAAAAACGTATCGTATCCTTGTTTCATACGCGAAGCAGATTGCCACCGCTTTTAAGTTTCTTGAAGACAAGCATGTGGTGCACGGTGACGTGGCAGCGCGAAACGTACTGGTATTTGATGACAATTTGGTGAAAATCAGTGACTTTGGCTTTTCGAGAAATCTGTACCAGTACTACACGTACACCAAGGGCAAGTCTATGCCGTTGCCATGGCGCTGGTGTCCAGTGGAAACACTTGAAAAGCTGGAATTTTCCACCAAGGCGGATGTGTGGGCGTACGGAGTGACTTTGTGGGAAATCTTCACCCTGGGTAACATGCCATTTCCCGAGTATTCTTGGAGCAGCGACTTCGTTGAACAAATCAAGAACGGGCTAAGACTTCAAAAGCCGGAAGCTATGTCGCAGGAAATGTAAGACGACCTATTGAAGCATTGTTGGCGGATTTCGCCTGATGAAAGGCCATCTTTTACAGAAATTCTCAATCTACTTGAAAGCATTAGAAAGTAAATCCCGAATAAAAATGTAGGTAATTCACATCCAGTTAGACTTTGACCTTAATCTTTACGCTTGTTAGATTTCCGATTATTAGAGCTGACACCAACTTAAAGTTTCCTTAATCGTCAAGACAGCTAAGGGGCGCTAGTCTGTTACCACAGCTACTACGGTAACGAGCCAAACTAGAGTGATTGCCCTGCTGGTTATCGTAGTCCTTTGAGTTCTGTGCTACCAGTATGCCTGTTCCCAGATTCTATTGTCAATGCGTTGGATCAGTAATGAGAGAAGAGATCTGGTCGGAAATCTGCAGCTTTATTTATACAAGCATGTAATTGCAACAATGTGGCAGAATTTCCAGATTAAATCACTGCACTTTATTAACAGCGTTAATACAGACTTATACAATATGTCTCATAGATTTGATTTGGCAATAATCAGCGACGAAAATCCATTGGATTTGCAATACAGAAGTGGTTCAGCTCCAATTTTCAGAGCTCATCTCCAATTCTCCACGTGACAACTTCTAATTCAGGCGGGTAAAATATAGAGATTAAAATAAAGTCATTTGTTCATAAGGTCATATAAAAATCTAAAATGATGCACCCAATTAAAGCCAGATTGCAATTAGGCGGACTGTACACCTATCGTTACTTTCACGATCAGTGTCACTAATGCTGGTTTTTGGTAAGAAACCAGGACAGAATACGAGTTCCAATGCTTGACCTCCATGCCTGGTTTTCTCGAATGGTTTGTAGCGATGTGCGAAGGGATTCCACAGATGAAGGAAATGATCCACCGTGCAAATCCAGAACATTTTGAACCTACGTAATTTAACACAGGTCATGCAAAACATGTCATCTTGTACCGGTAATGGATTGCACAATTTTGCTCGAGTCAGTTAGCGTGAGCAGAAAATAGAGTGATAATACTTTGATACCTCTTCAGTTAGGTCTGTCGTATAGTTGTAATTCCTAAGGACAGACAAAACATTAGCGAAAACTTTTCCACTTTTCTCCGACGGCTTTTGTAGCACCTGACCCTTTGCATATTCATAGGCAAGGGCTCTCTCGGCACTATTTTCAGCAATCGCTTTCAGGGCATCTTCCAAGCAGATTCCGAGATTGTTACCGAAAGAGTCAGCTAATTCGATGTACCTGTGAACATTTAAAAGCAAGTTAATTCTATCGAGTTCCTTCAAATGAGCAAAACTAATTCTTTGATATTCATTTGCTACAATGACTTATTTTTGACGGATTATTAAATTGGTATGCTAACCCTTCTAAGATTGTGCGATTCGCCGAACAAGATAAGGATCTAAGAATATGAGACTTGGTTCCAGAATATTTCGCATGCGAATGGGATTCGGCAACTCTATTCCATGTTTCCTGGTCAGCAACCTCCATTCCTGAACACAGGACACTTGAGCGAATGTCGGCTGGAATCAATCTAATGAAGGCAGTAGATCATATCAAAACTGATTTTGATTTTGAACAACATCAAAAAACAGCAGGCAGCTTCATAATTTTACTCCAAACTCACGTCCAATTGGTAGGTATGCTGCCGTTAAACATTTCCATCCAAGAATCAAACAAGTCGCGAGCGTATACCTTCTGACTGGTACCATTCAGTAACACAGCCAAGTCAAAGAGCATAGAACGGAGAATTAGAGGTTCGCCATTTTCCGCTTGCAAGTCCTCGTGATTTTGCGCAGAAGTGATTTTCGGCAAAAAGTAATCCTGCTCACAATATTCAAATGGTTGCGATTGCGGAATGGGGCAAATTAATGAAATTCGTACTTTCGTGCTCAAATGTATTACTGCCTACCTGAATTATTTTCAGCTCACTGGAATCAAGTGCAAATTTTTTCGTAAGGTCGGTTACAAAATCAATCAAAGGTTTCCAAGCAACCAGCTCGGTCTCATTACCTACGTAAGCGGTAATTTCGAGGGCAGTTTCGATACGGATGTACCCTATCATTTCAAAAATTTGTCATACAATTAATACGTCATTTTACATAGTCTGAACTTTCCGTGCAAATCGCGTGCATGATGCCATTCATTAAATCCAGCCAGTGGAGTCACGCAAAATGTTCCAACTCACTTTCAAATGCAAATTGAAGATAGTCGTCTATTAGTTGACTCCTGGTTGCGGGCGTGAATATTGTATGGTCCAGAGTTAGTTGGTCCTTAATTTTCGTGAAGATCTCTTGTTCGTAGAGAACCCGGAAGTAACCTAGTGAAATAATGCTTGCAGTTTTAGTTTAGTACGATTTAAAACACTGAAAATTTTAGCATTGACCCTTTAATACTAGCTTAAATGAAGGTAAATTGAACACCTGCTGCATCAGCATTGAATATAAACCATTCATCCGTATTAATGGCGTAGGTCTGGAGTGATGTGTTACTGAACATCCAAAAGGTAGGAGTTCGGTCGTTAACGTTGTGGTCACTTGCTTTCACAACTTTGATAGGGATGTTCCAGAAACTGCCATCATTTGGGTGGGTTGTAGGAGTACCCCCTGTGTTCGGTGTAAATTTTTCCTGCAATGTGTGAATGTCTGTGGATGTCTTATAGTCATTCTTGATACTGTTTTGCTAACTGTAAATTCTAGACTCACCTGTGAGACGTATACGTGCGAATTGTTCAGGACCGACACTCGTAGCTGCAGAGAATTAGAATCGTAGTTTGCTCAATAACTCATCAGTCACTATTGCATATTTTTTACCACGAAATGAATAAAAACCGTGATTCTAACCATTGGATATCCTGGCAAAGTGACCCATGGTCGCATGAAATCAGCAATCGATAAACCTCCGGGTAGCTTATCTCCTGCGACTTCTTGGACTGCATTCCAAAAATCATCTGTGACAACGGATCCTCCAGCGCTATGGGCCACAAATCATTATGTTCTTAACTCTAATATTGAATTACTACGGGTGTAATACAAAACAGTACAGCAAATCCCTTCGCTCTGGAAATGCCTTACTTGTCCTTCAAAAATCTTTGCATCCCAGCATTCAGGACTTCCCCCGTCAACACACTTTCCAGCATTCGAAGAAGTGCTGCACCTTTGTCATATGCAATTGTGTCAAAGAAGCCCATCGCATCTTCAGGTTTGAGCTCAGCCCGGTATACCGGGTGAGATTTGCTGCCCTGATCGAACTTCATTGCAGGTTGAATGGAATCGTGGACAATACTTGTCTCACTGTTAAACTCAGGTGCTGCGACACCCAGCCCCCGGTGTTCCAAAAACCTAAAAAAAAAGGTTCAGATGCATCAAATTAGTCCCTAATGTCTACCAAACTTAGCTACAGCCCCTAGTAAATACGCAATTTATGCAATTTTTTTAACGATCTGCGTCAATATACATGTATGACTGCTAGAGTTGTTTCAATAGAAGTCTCCGCTGGCGCTGGGCTATGCTTTGTACCAAACAATAAGTCGTTAATTCAAGATTACAGGGCAATATTTCAGCAGGAAGCTTCACACCAAGAAGCGGTCCTTCTAAAACAAATTGATTGTATGGGATAAAAGGGCTTACGATGCAAATCCCTCTGATAGCCAGGCCTCGGACCACCAGTCATAGGTGATAACATTACCAAACCATTGGTGTGCCAATTCATGGGCTACAATTTGGGCAACCCTCTGTCGATCCAGTTCAGAATTCTCCCCAGGAATGTAAATTAATCTTTCAAGCCTATAAAATGCACATTAGATGCCATAAAATTCGTCCTCATCGAGTGATGATGATTAAGGGGCTTAACTGTTTCTTGTCGGCATACCGTCATCACTAGTAGCTAACCCGAGTTTCAGAATTCTTTGTTTTTACCTGTAGGAAATCAATCCCCAGTTTTCCATTGCCCCAAAGGCAAATTCGGGCACTGCTACATGATCCAGCTTCGTGAAGCCAAAGCTCTCGTTTGTCAGAGTTTCGAAATCGGACACAATGGCATGTGTGATGTTCAATGACCAGTCGGCACCGCCATCAGTAATACTAATATATTGTGATGGGGCGTACGTCTGTAAAACACATGGTTTTAAACGAATCAACTTTCTGAAAACACTGTCTCAAAGTAACATCAAAGATTTTGGAATGCAATTCTCACTCGAACACGTAATGAGCTATTTGAAGGCATTTGTGCATACGGAAGTTCGGAAACAATGTATGAGACTAGATAAGTCGGCATTTTTGGAGTCGGCCTGTAAAACTGCACTAGGTAAGGTCCGCTAAGGAACAGTGACACACAAGATGTTATAACCCCGAACTCAATTGTTGCAGCTGCTGGTATTGTTTGACACGTGAATTTCGGCAATTATGTCTTACGTTGTTAAAGATACGTAAACTTGGGAATTTGTGAGGCATTGAAGAGGGCGTTGTGAGACACACATTAATCCGAACTGGGTTTTAAAATGGGGTTCATCAAAGCAGGGGAAGAGTCTCCTGGCGTTGGTGGGGAACAGCGTTGTCGAGGCCATCTCTTTTGTTTCAGTGGTGCCATTTCGAATGTCGTCGTAAGTAGATACGTACATACCAAAGAGATCAGATCGAGACATTTTCGAGGTGAAATCAATATTGACAGCGTACGTTGCGTTCTCTTGTAACGGTGTTTCCATGTGAATGTGGTAAAAATCATAGTCGCCATAGTTGCTTCCATTGGTAGGAATGTTCCGGTTGTTTGAGTCCCTTACCTATAAAAGCAAAATAATTGTTTTCAAGTAAGAGTTGTTAAATTTGAAGGCTATAATCAAAGAAAGGGAAAGTTAAATTAAGTTGAATATATTGGATCAGTTACAGTAATTTGATTGAAGGAAATGTCTTTTGCATGAAGTGTGATCACATTGGTTGCCTCGACACACTGAATGTTGATGCGGACGTAGCCTGTGTAAAATAATGACATAACCCAAGTTACATTCTGGCTCACCGACACCAACAGAAATTTTGGTTCAATTGTACACTCGTTAGTATGGTAACCAAAGATGCACGAAGGGTACCAAAATGAAACTGCTGCGCAAAAAAGGCTACAAGGCTTTACCTGGAATCGTGTAACGGTCGTAGGTCAAGTCGGGCTTAAGGATAGGTTGCAGCCTTAGCTCGTAATTTAAGGGTAAGATGGCTTTTGGCAATCTGTACGGAGGGTTTTCGTTGGAATTTTGCTGTTTTTCTTGTCGTCTTGGCGCTGAGGCGGACGGGTCGCCATGCTGTTGCGAATATTCGAGACTGGCATTACTCACCGACAGCACTCCAAAACTTAGAGTAACAAGAAACGTAAAACGAACCAATGACCCCATTTCTATGAAATTGCAACCTTTTGGGGATAGTCACTAGAATTTTTTTCTCAGCACCAGGTGCCAGATCAAAGCTGATGGATGTGTGCTTTTAGGCTGAGTTCGGCTATTGTACATCTCAGATTTTGCGCTTTGCCATCACCCTTCCAGTTATGATTCTTTTATCTTTTTATATCCTTATTCAACAGTCATGGTTTTATGTCACCGGCACAAGAATTAATGCTTATCAGCAATCCAATCAACTAGTTGACCATTCTGCAACTTGCAAATATCACGATGCAGTATTGTGGATTAGAGTAGCTCTAATAAAAATTTATTCATGGGGTTGCCTGGCATATCTCCTATCTTTGTTTCTAACGTCACTGGATTCGGTTGTAAAGATACGCCTTGAACAAAGCTGTTGCTGTTTACTAAAAGTAGGGCGGACACCGTGAAAACATAGTCTAGCCCGACCTTTCTTAATGCCTGTTTGTGCTAATTTGATCATGTCGATTCTAATTTCATTGGTGTCTGGATAACGTCAGTAAAAAAGAATACAGGAGGCTCTAGTGCTTGGTCGTTGTACTATATCCTCCGATCATGTTCCAAGTTGGAGAATTTACCGTAGGCCATGAAAATTAATGTACTGAATGTCACCGAGCTTTCTGTACTGTAGCTTTAACGTTTCAGCAAGAAACTTTGAGAATAACATGTGACTAAGTTCCTCATAAAAATGAATAATTTTGCATCAGTTCTGATTCTATTGTTTTCAAACTTTCAGAAACCTGCCTTTGTAAACATGACGGTTGCACGTTGGAACGGTCACGTTTCCTCGCTTGCTTAGCTTTTAAACAACACGTGCAAATGTGTCATCTACTGCGTATCTTGGCTTGCTTGTTTTTGCTGCATGTGCTAGATCCAATCATCGCAAATTGCGAGTCCATCATTTGCACGCGAATAACTTCTTCATCAAATGCATCACTAACTTTCTGCGTATAAAATTCCTTGGAAAAGGCAAGGCATTCTTAATTGTTTTCCACAACACTATTACGTCAGATTTGCATTACGAATTTCCCCTTTAGAAAGAACCGTTGCTATGAAGATATACGGAACTTTTTGACAGTTAAACGTTAGCTTTTCTGGAGGAAAACTTGCTTCGGATGCCTTTACAGCATGTGTTTGGCTTTAGTACGTGCAACTGATGGTCATCCATACTCATGCCCTAATACACTCATGTTAATTAAAACATCAAGTAAACGTGCTATTACGCACGCACATATATAAGGAACAAGCTATTTCGGCTGCTTGATCCCTTTATATACCCTTCATGCTTTGGAATAGTGGGTAACAAAGTTGTAGCATGGATTGAATTTCTGTTCTAATTCCCAGAATCTTATTAATAACCAAAAATACCATCGGCTGGTAACCAGCCGTTGCTATATTTATGATACACAAGGACGGACAGAGTAAACTTTCCAAATGGCCTTCAAGGAACAATGCTCCCTCCAAGGCTTCAAGCCTTGGTATTGTATGCAGAGCAGAGAAGCCTCAGCCTCCATCAGTAGGGTCCATGCGACGTGTACACTGAGAATTCAAGTTTTTTCTAGCCAACTGTAGTCAAAGTAAGGGGTCAACCGGTTTTGACCATACCTGTCCATCCGAATTAAAGATTGTGTGACGCACCTGCCTCATTTTCCAGGCATAAAGCCATTAATTCGGACGAACAAAATACGCTGAGTATCTAAAAGGATTGTGATAATTTTTACAAATTGTCGTAATTACGATTCAACGATTGCCGGCCTGTAATTTTTGTGGAACATTAAAAGGTAAGAGCTTTTACGCAAATACATGAATGAATATGTAGGAAGTAGTAGGCGGGTCATGAAACTTTCTAATCTTTCGTAAAACTCCATGCCTTCTAGAAAATTAAAGTGAATGCGGCTAACGCGTCGCAAGAAGTTGTAAAGTGAAGCAATGTGGGGATGATAAAAAATTTTTTTTCAGGATATAAAGCCATCGACAGTCGAAAATGGCTAACCGAGTTGACGTTAAGTACGCCGCACGACTCTTGAAACTAATTAAAGATGCTGCAACTTTACTTCAATCGCAATTTCAAAATGATTTGGTTGATACGGAAAAAATTGTTGACTTCACGCGATTCGTCATGTCGAATTGTAAGATGGTTTTGCAAGCATATAATGCAATGCATAGAGAGCCAAGGAATCCCCATGACCCCCGGAGTCAAATTGCTCAACATTTGGAAGGATGCACTTGCTTACCTGAGATTTGCGTATGCTGTTTTCGTCGGAATAACAATCCTATTGCCAATGCTGAAGTGACATCTCCGGACCCTTCTTCAGCCTCACCGAACTCAATAGCCGCCTCTCCAGAACCCCCTCCCGTCCCTCCGAATGCAGTTGCCCTATTTCATCCAGGGAACGCTGGTCAGCATTATGTAGTTGCTAACTATCCTGGCGGCGTTCAAAATCCACATGGCAATCACGCAAACGTTGGCGTAGCCCAACAGCCTGCTGCATTCCCAGCATTTAATTTAGCTGTGAATCACGGTGGTAACCGGGTTGGCGAAAACGTACGTGGAGGTTACAATCAGTGGAGAACTCACCAGCATGCGCCAAACGTTGCTCTGCAGCAGCAGGGTTATGTGCAACAAGCCGGGGATGATGCTGAAATGCTGGGTGCGGCTAATCCTGATGCGGGAATGCAGCATCTAATTCAGGTTAGTTTACGCTTTGATTGTTGCAATAAAATTGGTCAAAGTGTTTCGTCTACCTTCGTAATTGATCGTAGATTTTACTACTTTTCAGCAGGTCAATTATGGCAACATATCTGGAAACGCAAGTGGGTTGAACAGAATGGGATACCGGTAGGTTTATTGGATTTTAGGATGTTTCTAAGAGTTTACTGTACTGCTTTTTAGAAAATCGAAAACAATTACCGTGATAGGTTGTACTAATTGAGCTTTTAATTTAACTGACGGTTTTGATAGCACTAAAATTGTGTATTTTAAGGACCGCAAATAATTATACTTCTGTAATAGCATCAATTTCCCACCATGTGCATGGGGAAGTTGTGGTACAGTTGCAAAGTGCTGAGATTCGTTTCAATCAGAGAAGAAGTCACCAATAGGAAGATGTAAGATGTTTACTTTTTGCAGTAGTCGTTGAAGCTGTAAATGGCAAATCTCTTTAATGCTTTCGTAGATGTCGCTTTTGCTTGCATCATAACTATAAACGGAGTTATTGCTTTTGTAACTCGAAGATTAACTTGGAATTCAGCATTTGATTCTGCTTTTAAAGTCTAAAAAGGCGTTGCTAGTTTATGTATCCGCCAATCGCAATCAAATGCGAGGGCACATTCTTTGGTAAAAATGGGAGATGCTACTAAATTGTTCGGACGCTCTCAGATGACAATTTCGTGTAAAAAGAGTAGCTGAAGAAGATAAAACTATAGGGCTTCACATGGCACTGTTTAACTGCGGTTTCAGGTTGAAGAAGAAGGAACAAAGGAACGAAAATCTATCAAAATTTTGCACAGACCGGCATGTGACCAGTATGATGGTACAGAAACCTGAACCTAAGGAATGCCCCATCGTTCCCGAGTTTTAGAGCTTTCCGGAAATCCCACTTCCCTTTTACGTCTTAGTATTTTAATAACATTCCGTCCGTCACCTTCTATGTAAAGATGATGTGTTGTGTTGTTTTGTTTGAAGTTTGAGTAAATGAGTTGCAATTATAACTGGAAGTGGTAACTATTTTGGGGTGACATACTAGATAATAGCATAGCTAACCCTGACTTCAACACCGGGTCCGCAAGTGACCGCAATATGCCTAATACGTTGATTTTAATCACAATCCACGCCTGCTTAAATTGCATAGCATACAAGTTGAGCAGAGTCAGTTGCTAGCAAGTCATTCGTTAGAAATACACTAGGCTCTAAGACTCCGGACAAGGACACTTGACTTTTTGTTTTATTCATAGTGATTATTCAGCATGCTGTATCAAGGTTTACAGTCCCTGGGAGCTTTGCTTAAAATACATAAAGTTCGTATTGACAACGTTGTATTCCAGTTACACTACCAGGTCACCTGCACGATTCTGTTCGCTTTTTCTATCCTAGTCACTGCCAAACAATATTTCGGCGACCCCATCGACTGTCAGTTTCAGTTGAGCCCTCTGCGTAATGATTTTGTTGACTCTTTCTGCTGGGTGTACTCCACTTACACGGTCAGACCATCTCATGACAAACAGGCAGGTGAGAAATATGCTTGATCAAAACACCGTGCCGACCGTGCAATAATTACGGAAAAGCAGTAAGAAAATAAACTTTAAGCAATGCTAGTAACAGTTTTCTGTGGAATCTTTTATTAGAGAAAGCTGCAATGTGGCAATTCTTGCTTATCGCTTTTGATGAAGGAACTTAAAGAATATTTTTAAATTCATAAACGTTTTCGTATGCAGGACACAGTATTTCACCAAACTCAGGAGGAAACCAAAACGACGATTCACATCTCCTGTATCACAAGTACTATCAGTGGGTCAGCGTCGTACTCTTCCTTCAAGCCCTGCTCTTCTTCGCACCTCGGTACTTGTGGAGCGTCCGAGAAAATGGCCGCCTCAAAAAGCTCGTGTCGGGACTGGATACTCTTATCACCGAAGATAGTTCCAAGAGCATCAAAGTTCAAATGCTGACTGACTATTTTGTCCTGAACTGGAGAGCACATGATGTCTATGCTTATGGGTTTTTTCTGTGTGAACTTCTCAACTTTGTCAATGTGGTCACCCAAATATATCTAACGGACGCGTTCTTGGGCTTCGAGTTCATCAGTTACATATCACGGGCATTCGATTTTGCTGTGCGCGACTCCGACCATGTCTTTGATTTCTCAGACGTTGTCTTTCCTAAACTCACGAAATGTGACTTGAGCGGAGGCGGATTTGGATTTGGTCGTGAGAAATACAGTGGGCTCTGCGTACTTCCGTTAAACATCGTAAATGAGAAAATCTACGCATTTCTAGGGTGAGTTAATACGATATTCGCAAATAATCCCCTTTTTTCAACATCCTACCAACGTAATGTGGCTTGTGGACCACTAAAAACTTCCAGGAAAGGAATAACAAACGCTAACTACACAATGCGGTTTTCCATTTTAGTTTGTGGTTTATTCTCCTGTCCATAATAACCGGCCTGGGGCTCGTTTACCGCGTAGCTGTGATTTTCATCCCTAAAGTTCGCATGTATTTGCTTCGCTCAAGGGCAAGAGCCGCAGAGACTCATTACGTGGATGTGGTTGCTGAAGAGAGTCAAATCGGGGACTGGTTCATTCTCTACCAAGTTGGAAGAAATGTGGAACCAACTGTCTTCAGAGAGTTGCTTCAAAAACTGGCTATTCGTCTCAGAGAAGATAGTCATAAATTACGATCCAAAATGCAAGCACACGATTATATCTAGTATTTATACGCTGTCAAAGGTCACCGAAACGCTGCTGTTGTTTTCACAATAAATTGAACTAGCTATCAGCTTAAAATGACCAAATTGTTGGATTCAAAATTGGATCGTTACTAAACTACACATAAGTGCTGGATGTTCCTAAGCCAGAATGTGGTGCCTTGACATTTTTAACGTCAATTAAACTCAGGTCTGGGTTCTACATGACGTACCTCAGTCAGGCTTGAACCTTGTTATGCATTAGGGAATTCCCCAATGGAAATTGAGACCCCATGCTCCCCATTAATGCAGTTATTAGCCATATTATCATTAGCACTTTTAAGGGAAAACTTAACTTAGTTTCCATGATTACCGCACATTCTAGATTGGGTTTGCTCCAACTCCAGCGACATGAGTGGACGTTCATAAACAATCCATCGCTCTGTAAGAGTTAGTATTCAGAACTGGAAATTGAATAAAGGTCGTTGATTCACTGATGATGCTAACTTCATATCAAAACCAAGCGATAAGATTTGCGAACACGTGATTGCACAACCTTGTCTTGTATACATCTGATGTATGATCACCTCTCTTCTTTTAACGTCCTGTGCTCTAATAATTAGACTTTCCGCGTGTCTTTGAAGAGCTTCGGTAATGTCCTGAATTTGTAATTCAGACTGTAAGAGATTTACCGCTTGTGTCTCCCTCTACGAAAAAGTTGAAACCGATTTAATAACACGATTTTGTGTTTTGCCATTAAGCCTAAACAATTTGTGCTGGCTCATAGTTCCCTATTTTGAGTCAGTGTCATTACCACATGGCTGAATTCGCAGAAACCTTTCAAATTTCCGAAGCCACCAAGGACGACGAGGAAAAGTTGGTGGCATTGATCAATTGTGCATACGGTGGTCTCACTCAAGACGGAATCACAAGAGCTGAAGATGCACGTGGAGGATGGACAGATGAAAAACATTTATTTCATGGAGATCGAGCTCGCATAACACCGGAACAACTGCCGCTGATCTGTCCCGAGGACCCTAATCGAGTTTTCTTCAAGGTAATGGAACTCCGGACGGAGAAAGTTGTTGCTTGTGTTCAAGTACAGAAGAGGAGTGCAGACACCGTGTACGTTGGCTTACTTTCTGTTCTACCAGCATATCAATCCAAGGGACTCGGATCCAAACTTTTGAAGGTGGCTGAGGACTGGGCGAAAGCACAGAAAGCAAGCAGAATCACCATGACAACTGTTGAAGGGAGAGATTCCTTGATACAATACTACCTAAGAAGAGGTTACAAAGACACGGGTGTCAGAACGCCATTTACACCCCATTCCACGGATCAACTGACCAAGCCGCTAAAGTTTGTCAGTCTGGTTAAGCAACTGACTACATAGAAGGTCTTTAGGCAGAAAAAAATGAATGATACAGGTCACTGCTTGCGATTCTCGGGTTTCCGAGCACTGCGAACACTGCGAGGGACTTGCAGTACACAGATTCTCTTTGTCAAAGAGCGTTAAATTCTAGAAGTGCTATGATTAGTAGCATGACTTCCTAGTTTTGAAAGATTACGATTCCGCGAATTTCATGGATAATTTGTCATGAATAAAAACCATTGCACTGTAATGAACGGGTCATCGATACATTCATTTTGGCAACAATCGTCTTTTACATGTATGGCTAACCAGTTCTTAGAGTTGAAGCTGTACGCGGTTGGTGATGAAAATCGCATGCAAAAAAAATCGTAAGCTGCGTCGTAACACCACATGGTCGTAGTAATGTTCACGAGCCAAATCTCTGGCTCTCTTCTTCGTCTGTCATACGGCCATCCGCAATCTCATAACAAACTCAAGGTTGTATTGTGTCGTACATAAACTAGCTCTGAAGCTGGAGCTAAAACATGATGATATCTTAGCATGAAGATTCTCAGTGCTTTTGGAAGCGCGGAAATCTTGGACTCTTTGTGTACAAACAGCATTTGGTCAAGTTTCATGACTCATATGATTACCTAGAACAGAACCAGATTTGCGAACAGATTCTTCCAGTTGCAAACCCTGCGATTATGCGAATATCCGTGCAAACTCAGCCGCCGCTCCTGAGCAAACTCTACTGATGCAAGTCATAGGTTACAGTCAAAGCAAACATTGTACCTGTAGACTTGGTGCATGGAACACTAACACAGTAAACAGAGCTGCATCTCTTGAAGAACTTTGCCCATTAACAGATTTTAATAAAATTCTTGAAAGAGTAGCAGTTGAAAAAGTAGTGCAAAAGTTCGATCATTTCCTTTGTTCAGAAAAATCCTGGGTTACCTTTCCAGTGTTCATATGCATTGTGTATTCCTAAAGGTTAAAGTTCCGTAAAGCGGTCCAAGATGTTGTTTCAAGGATTGCAACCCTTGACCAGCTTACTTAAAATACAAAATGTTCGCACAGACAACGTGGTCTTCCGGCTGCATTACCAAGTGACGTGCGTGATTTTGCTCGGATTTTCCATACTTGTGACAGCAAAACAGTACTTTGGTGACCCTATAGATTGTCAGTTTCGCACAGCTGCCTTTAGAAATGATTTCGTGGACTCTTTTTGCTGGGTGTATTCTACCTACACAATTAGGACTTCACATGGCAACGGAGGAGGTATGACATGTCCTTGTACATTTTAAACGCAAGTTATCCGAAGGAAATGAGTTCAGTTGAATCTCCGAGCTAGTTAAACGTGTACTAGTATCGTTTGCATAGTTTCGTATGAGTCGTGACTAAAATCGCCATATCACAGATTTTTGAAGGGTTTAGAGAAACCTGGAAATAAAGGACTGTTGTTTCCATCATTAGCTGTTTGTTTTATCATTCCTTTCGCAGATCCTCTGTCCGGTGATGGGCTAAAAGATGAAGAACCACTACTATATCACAAGTACTATCAGTGGGTGAGCCTGGTGCTGTTTTTCCAGGCTATTTTCTTCTACATATCCGAAATATTTGTGGAATATTCGAGAAAGAGGCCGGTTGAAGACGCTGGTTGCCGGACTAAACACGGCTATCATTGAAGCAGAAGTGAAAGATACGAAAATCGAAATGCTTCTGGATTACTTCTCCATGAACTTGCGAAACCAGGACATGTACGCATATACCTTCTTTTTCAGCGAAGTGCTCAACTTCATCAATGTCGTGTGCCAAATCTACGTCACGGATGCATTTTTGGGATTTGAGTTTACTACGTACATTTCCCATGCATTTGATTTCGCCGTATACAGTTCGGATAGTTTATTTCACCACTCGGACATCATCTTCCCAAAAGTCACACGGTGTGACTTGAGCGTCGGGGGATTTAGCGGAGTGAAAGAACACCTTAATGGGTTGTGTGTCCTTCCCTTAAACATCATCAATGACAAAATTTACGCCTTTCTTGGGTAAGTTTTTATTTTGTTGGTACTAGAGTTTGCCTTTATGGGTGGTTATTTGGTCACTTGAAAGGTGACAGGTGACTCTATAAACCAAATATGGTCGGTGATAACAAGCGAGAACTTTATCGGTGCATAAAACAGTAATGAAGTCTTATGCACTTTCACTGCTTGGATTTGGTGCTTCGTTCCTTCATCATCTTGCAAAGCTTATAACTGCACAACTAAATTGTGCTGACTCTTATTTTCAGATTGTGGTTCATCATGCTGTCCGTTGTTTCCGGGGTGTGGCTGGTATATCGGGGAGCTGTTGTCTTGGTGCCAAAATTTCGGATGCATTTACTGCAGTCCAGAGCACAAGGGGTGCACATTTGACACGGTGGATCGAGTGGTCGAGAAGTGTCGACTTGGTGATTGGTTTATCCTATACCAGATGGGAAGAAACATCGAGCCGGTTGTATTCAGCGAATTCATCGATAAGTTGGATGACAGACTACTTGCAAAAGATCGTCAGGAATGAGAATTGTGTACTGCGCGTATAAGTAATTTATGCTGTGGAGAAAGTTTTTACTGCTTTCACTCCTTATGAGCGATATCGCTAGTTTTGTTTTAGTGCATCAGTACAATACTCTAACTCATACATGGATCTGTTTATATTCAAAAAGTTAATGCTGATATGAGTACTTAATCATGTACTTATTGTGTAAGGTTCGTTTCCCTAGCCAACATCAATAAAAACAAATGCTGAGTTTTTAAGTTTTATAACACTTTTCCACCTTTTCAGGCTAGGCGATAGGTTTGGTTTAGCCTCATCGAAAAAATTTATCCCGTTTTGCTGAATCTAGAACCCAGAATTAATGATGAGCAAGCCAAGCGTTACAAACTTCGTTAATCCATTGTCATGGTAGCCAATTTTATGCTTACGGATTCTTGAGAAACAGTGGATTTAATGCAATAGATATTGTCAACCCCTCCTTCAGCAGTGTCAACTCAAATTATCGTAAAAACTTGTAACGTTAAGTGAGTCTGAGTTTCGCTGGAAGAGAGCGGAAAGATGAAAAAAACTTTGAACGAACAACTGAACTTGAGCTCGAACTAGTGTCTCATTTCTGCGGCGCGCTTTCAAAATGCCCAACGTAATTAGAAAATTCAGGAAGGCGTTTAAATCCTAATCGCTCCATTAATCCTGCTGATGCCATATTTTGCACCTCGACTGTACATGCAGGAACCAAACCTTGCTCGAGACATGCTCCCATGATATGATGCATGGTCATTTGACCGAAGTTTTTCCGTCGGTGGTCCTTCCGGGTGTACAACATTCCAATAAGGCCATGAGTCACTACCACAGCACTAGATACGATTTCTCCGTTGATTCTGATACCGGTGGAGGGATTGCGTTCCAGGAATTTCCTTGCATAGTCACGAGCAGCTGGTCTACCAATATTTCCAAGTTTTGGAAAGGAACTCGATCCCTTCATCGCCATTGATCGGGCCAATGCTCACCCCGTCATCCAGTTGAGTTCTACAGTAGACGAGAAGAACCGACAGTTAGCTAGCAATGCCTGTGCCTAATTTCCCTCTTTGGTAACTCAAAAATACGCTGACATGCAAGACAGCAAATACGGTAATACTTCTCTGTTTTGACGGCTGACTCGGGCCAATAGTACGTGTAGCAAGGGTAAATGCCAACCTCGTTCCTGTAAATCTGCCAGCTAATGCTGACAACAAGTTCGACAATGGAGTCATCGACGGCAGCGAAAAAGAAAGGGCGCTTCCAGTCGATAGCTTTTGTGTTCGAAAAGGATTCTCTGATTTCGTTTGTAACGGGAGTCTGGTCATGTCTTGATACTAATACCTCTTGGCACCACTGCAGAAACCATTAGAAACAAACGATTTAGTAAGAATAGGTGAAATCCTTAATGTCGGTTCATTTGGTCCGGATAAAGATACTGATCATTTCGCATAGAAAAAGAACCCACATCTTCTCGCGAAACTACTGCCAATATGATTTCTGTGGCAGAGATCTCTCTCTCCAACAGTCAAGATGTACCATTTAAATTCCGACGGCCATTTTGTGCTTAACTTAGCTGCATTGTAGACCTGCAAATGTTATTTACGATATTCCAGCACTGAAGACGGGCCGCCATGATTTTGTTGACGAGAAACACATTGATGTAAAAAAAAAAGTTCGTACGCCTTACATTGGCTGCACCGGGTAGACGACCTTCCAAAATTGGCAGTAACGTTGAGACATCTGCGACCGGCTTGAACTCCATTTAGAATGGTTAAGACAAATGCGAATGCGTTTTCTCAAGGAAAGAGTCAATAGCAGCATAAAGAACTTAAAACGCTGAAAGCACGAGGGGTGAAATGGTGAAATCATTGCCTCGTTGCAGCAGAGTCAAAGTTGTTTTTTGAACAG